>PVJO010008407.1:0-75428 GCA_004026905.1 Hystrix cristata | reverse complement strand
GCTTTGCAGGCTTTGTCCCGCTGCCGGGGCCTCTCACCTGGTTGAAAAGTCCCGCGGTTACCAAGCACCTCCCCTCCACCTTCAGCAAGCCGATTTCTATGTGTGAATCACCTACCACTCCACACACTCCATCCCAGTACCTGAAGGAAAGATGAGGAGATAGTGAAGAAAGTTGGTCGGCAAATATCTTAAACCTCTTTAATGTCAACACCTCATTAGGGCCTGCTCTAGCCTACCCTCAGATGTCCTATTCCTCATAGTTAAATAGGCTTATGTAAAGGAAATGTGCTATATACAGGCTATAAGCCACAATAAAAAGAACACAGATAATAGACTGGAGCTTTAATTTTTATTGATAAATCATGATTTCCTATTGAGCACATACCAGAGTAAAATTAACAATAATTAACCATGTTCCAACATTTAAAATAGCTCTCGGAATCACCTTGATCAATATATAAAGGTTTAGTTCTTGAAAAAATAATGTTTTATTTCAACAGTCCGCCTCTCAGATGCAAAAGTTTCTCAAAACAGATTTAAAAGGAAATTTTATAAAGATTCCTGTGTACAAAAGAGATACCTCCCCATATCAACTGCACCCTACTAAATATTCGACATATAAAGGTTTGAAGGACCAAGTCACCAAGCCACCTTCTACTAAAGCTAATGAAGATAAATCTTTCGGGTTTTTTTCACAAAGGGAATGGAACCCAGGGCCCCACACTAAGTTACATTCCCAGCCCTTTTTGCATTTTTTTTTTTCACTTTGAGACAGGGACTCACTAAATCACTATGTTGTTCAGGCTGGGCTCTCACTTGCCATTCTCCTGCCTCAGCTTCCCAGAGTGCTGGGATTACAGATACGCACCACCACATCTGGCTTCAAACATAAATCTTAAAAATCTACAAGTGGAACACAGAACTGCCCTCTACCATGAACTCAATATACTGGGCAGAAAAGAGGCAAATCTTGGCCTTACGACAATATGAGATCGAGTCTTAAATATGTGGCAACACATACATCGACACCATCCCTATTACAGAGACTCAGACGTATCCATGTATTAAGTGTCCTTAGACATGAGAAGCTCAGAAATCATCTAGGAAACATTTATTTTCCTGTATTATAATTGAAATGAAAATGACAATGTATTTTACATAATGATGCAGTGTGTCCCTATATTTTGATGAAGCATATGAAACTAGAACATGCCTAGAAATAGTTTCAAAACAAGTCTTTTCTCACTGACAGATACTTAACTTTACAAGTTACATAAACTCCTTAGTTTTTTGAAGAATGTAGAATAATGGTCCCCTATTCAAAGTAATAATAAAAAGGAGCTGCTCCTCAAACTCCTCCCAATCTAAGATTTTTAATATTAACATAAATATCACTTGAATAGATGACAGGAAAATTTTAAGTTCTTAAAAAATGCTATGCCTTACCAGAGTTTGAAAATAAAGGAAAATGAGGAAAGCGCTCTTCTAGTTGTCTAACAAAAGCCTCTACTGAGAATGCAAAAAGTTCTGATGCTCATCCAGGGGGATCCACTTACTCTAAGTGTCTTAAATTTACAAGGTGCAAGAACTGATTCTCCAGCAAGACAAGGCGGTGCCTCGACCTATGACAGCCACTCGGCAGACTACCCTTCGGCTGGAGAGTCTTGCCCAGGAGGTATTTACAACATATTTCTATAGAAGTGACTAGTCAGTAGTTCCAAAGCAGTTAGAAAAAAAGTAATCCGTATTATAAGCCAATGGGTTAATAAAAGAGCTCTTCTGTTAAAAATGACAAAGAAAAATCAGTTCTAATCTTTTTAAATGTCACAGGACAGCCAGAAATGTCAAATGAAATAACTGAAAGTCAAAATAAAGATAATTTGGATTATATTGCCAGACTATTAACAACTATTTCACAGAAGCAGAAATAAAAGTTAACTATGACTTTCTGAAAAATAACTACACCCTAGTTCAAAAAATAGGAGCATAGAGAGTTATGCCTACGGTTCTGAAAACCCCCACATGTAGGATACAGTACTGTACATATCAGTACAAAGTTCTATGTAATACCAGTACTTCTGTATTCTATATGAGCACAGTGTTGCCATATTATAACATAACTAAAATACTAAACCAAAGCTAGCACTTTGAGGACATTTTGAAAAGAAAAGGGAATAGCACAGAGTAAAAGGAAGCATTTAATTAACTGGGCACAGTTTTATGGGCTCTCATTTCTTTTCTAGCACTGTAATTAAAGGTAGTAAGTTGGTGAATCTAAACGTAAACGTGTTGTTCTGCCCCAGAACTCTTTGGTTCCTGGTTACTCCCAATGTTCAGTCTGTGGAACTGTTGAAAATGGAAACGAGACATGCTGCGGGAACAATGAGGAAGTTTAAGTGAGCTCATTTCAGTTAAGCAAAATTGGCGACATTCTCAATGGATGAGTTTCAGCATAAGCAAAAAAGGTAAGACGATGTTTTATATTATTACTCATAGCATGTGAAGAAAATAGTCTATACTATTAATTATTGCTTCTACATGCTCTCTGTCTCTCCTCGTGCCTGTGGGCCTACAATCACTTCCTGGAGCCTAGCAAGTTCTCTGGGAGACAGAGAGGAGGCAGGGAGAGGCCAAGACATCTCTACGGTCCCACACACCATCATGAGGTGGGCTAACTCTTTCCTCACCTCTACTGCCTCTCCTCACTTTTACTAAAGTATAATGAAAAGAGACAAGTTACAAGGTAACTTTTAACCTAAAATTCTGAAGTACTTCACGAAAAAAGTATTCGAATCCTAGTTTTTAAATGAGGAAATATGGTCTAAAACAGAGACAATCTGTCTTCCAACAGCCTTGCCACCTTAGAGTTTCCCAACAAACAATGCTAAGTTCATTATAAATTATTTACTACAGAACATAAAATAGTAACAGTCAATGCAAAGTTTCCTGGGCAGGACAGGGCAAGAGGCACCTTTGTCAACACACTCCCAACTTCATCATAAAGTGATTCCACCCTTACAGAAGTCCCAGAGATCACAGCACAGGGCAGAAAACATGACAAGTACTGTTTTTAGAATGAACTGTTTCAAAGGTGAAACAGATTGTCATAGTTTTATCTAAAATGTCCCCCAAAGCTTCATATGCTCATAGGTGGGGCTTTGAGGAGTGACTGGATCATAGATGTGTGTACTGAGGGGTTTGTAGTAGGTGTGATGTTGGGAGGTGCAGCATACTGGGAAGAGGTGGGTCACTGTGGGCGTGGCCTGGAAGGAGATATAGATATATATATATATGCTTCCTGTCTGCTGTGCCATGGACTGTTTCTCCTCTGCCACGCCACCTGCCTTGGAATCAGCCAACTATGGACTCAAACCTCTACACATTGTGAGCTGAAATAAACCTCTCCTCCATTAACTTGTGGGTATCATGTATTTTGTCCCAGTAACAAGAAAGTAACTAAAACACAGACACACAAAAAAAAACTTTTCTCCAATTGAAAATAAATGCATGAAAATTATATATTTGATATTTAACCACTCTCTTCATAGACCACTCCCTGAGGATCTGTTTTCTACATAGAGGATGCAAGTGTTAACATACAAAATGTTGATCACTCCTATCTTGGTATCAAAATATCCATAAACAATACATGAACATCTATTCCAATATAATCTTTTAGAATTCACTAAGAACATTCTTTTTAAAATTATTTTTTAAAAATATAGTTTCATACTCTACTTTTGATAAATAACTGAAAATATTATATAGCAAATTCTTGGAAGCCCATGGCAATTATGTTCCCATGCCCACTTGAGACAAAATCCATGGAGTTAAGTAGCAAAATTAAACCACTCCCTGAATTTAGTTTTTAAAGTCCTTAATTTTTTTAATATCTGAAATCTTTTGATAAAAGGGAAGAAGAAAAGAAAGAAGGAAAAGAGAAAGTAAGAAAAGAAGGAAAGCAGCAGGAAAGGATTATTTTTTAATTCTCATATCATAGGTACATGAATATTATCCTTCAGAGTACAGGGTGACCAATGATCTAGATGCTCAGAATTCAGGAATCAGCTTCAGGATTCACAGTTCGCATCAGATGTCACTAGATAGTGGCAGTCTGGTGCTTAGAGCCCTGAGCCTAGAAAAGATTCTACAGAACCCCAGGCCGACACTGCAGTCAAGACTTTTAAATCAGCCCCATCAATTCCAAATTCCTTCCCAGAGGATGCGGAAGTCCATCTGAGGCCCTTTTTACAGTATGTTCTTGTACTCCTGGTTCACAGTGTCTCCGGGCTAGGCCCTCTGGTCTGAGTCACATAAGGCACAGGTGGCAGTGCTCTCTGACTTTCGTGCCTGAAATAAGGGCGGGGGCTGAGCACACCCAGAACCCTCCCACCATCTGAGCGAGCCACGCAGAGGAAGACACACCACCCCTCATTCTCTCCAAGAGAAAAAGGATAGGTAAGGGCTGGGGTAGGTGACCAGACTGGGACTGGGAAAGACTATTTAACTTTTAAAAACTCACTATCTACATCCCAAAAAGAAAGAAGCAATGTCCAGTTTAGAGAGATACACCGAGAGCATGGGGTGTGGGCGGGCAGTGGGGTAGACTGGAGGTGGGAAGGGAACAGGAGGAGCTCCTCCTGCAGCTTCCCGGGGAAATCCATCTCTAACAGTAAAGCAAATGCTGATGCGTAACGATGCATAACAATGCTTAACAATTGAGGATTATGTCTTTTACAAAGTAAAAAGAATAATCTAAAACAATGTTTTTAGTCTGGAGAAAACAAACACTTCCCGAAAAGATCCTAATTTGAAAAAGATTTCAAATAGGGGAAATAAAAACACACCGCTCCTGCTCTTCCACACAAAGGCCAGGTGAAGAAATCTCTGCAAATCTACATCCCAGGGTCTGTTGTAGACCATTCCCCGGCCCCGTGGGATGAAAACACTGTTTTTCAAAATACCCAGAGCTGACGGTCAGTTATGAAAACAAAGCGATCATGCGTGGTCTCTAGAAATGTTAGTTTTACATGGAGTCCTTCAAAAATAAATCACAGCCAAGGTTGCAAAGAGCACAGAAGCACAAGAGAGAAAATGAACAAGACTGAAGAGCGGTGACAAGAGCCCGAAGCGCCGTCCTCACAAGGGCAGCGGCCCTGGACGTCTCCGCACAGATCGCAGGAGGACAGCTTCACTCGGGAGTTGTAACTTCTCACCACCTGCCGCCCTGTTCAGAGAGGCAGACATCAGTTTACACATCACTCCCGTTTAGAAACCCCTACTTCGCCAAAACATAAGAGCATTTCAACACGCTTGTGAGTTTTTCATTCTTCAATTATTTTACTTTTTCTCTACAAGAAACAATTGAAATGTTCGAGAGTGGCCCAAAGTGCAAAGCAAATCCAAGAGAGAAACAGCGCGGCCAGCCCAACCCATTTCCCAGCAGCAGTTGGCCAGCATTAAAGAGACGGTATGTCCTGGGGCTGCAAGCTCTTTAATCTTCCTGCAACAGGAAAATTGTTAAACTGAAGACTGTTAACACCTAAAAAGTTTATTTTAGGATGACATTTTCAATGCATGCAAATAAAATTCTAATCATTAGAATTACTAAAAAGAGTTATTAACCCCAGTCTTTATTAAAAAATTATAATCATGAAAGAAAATCTGTCTATGCAACGTCTAATGTCAATGTTTTAAAACACTGAGCACTTACTGTCTAAAAACTATTCAATGTAGGTGTGATTACAGCACAAGTTAATATTTTTAAACTCTATAAAGTGTCTATAGTACTACAAGAAACTACAAAATAAAAATGGTTTTTAGTTTGCAATTTTTAAAAAGCACATTCTACTTTCAAATTTCTTAATGACTTTTCAGATAGTTTTATATAGCACAAATGTGGTTTTTGGAATTTTAAAAATGGGTTGGAAGGTTTTGATTATTCTTATCTTTCCCATAATTCTATTTTAAAATAGCCCCTTCATAAATAGTTTTCCATAAAAATATTATAAAGACTGAATCTTTTTCATTTCTTAAATTTTTAAAATGGTCTCTGTGCAAAAATAAATTAACTAATTAAATAAAATTTTAAAATTTCAATATTCTCCATGCATCTAAAAAAAGA
Source organism: Hystrix cristata (assembly GCA_004026905.1). Taxonomy (NCBI): domain Eukaryota; kingdom Metazoa; phylum Chordata; class Mammalia; order Rodentia; family Hystricidae; genus Hystrix; species Hystrix cristata. Next base: position 69,304 of record PVJO010008407.1, on the reverse strand, counting down.
AAAACCACTATTTAGGGGATTTTTGTGCATCTAAAAAACACCATTTGAGGGATTTTGCAACTAGATTAAATAACAAAATTGGATAATGAAATACTGTCATGGACTTTCCACAGCGTAACCAATTATCCACCAGGAAAAAAAGTGCTACGTCTATCTCCCCAAAACACCCCCCAACAACCTGTGTGTGTCCTCATCTTCAAATGCAGCAGGAGGCAAAGACAAGAAGAAAGAGAACTGGTGGCCTGATTCAGTCTTGAATACTTACTGAGCACAACCAACACGGTGCACAAGCTCTTCTTGTTTTTTGTTTTTTGTTCTAATTTTTTACCAAGAACATGTATTAGTACATTGTATACATAATGATCACATTCACCGGAAGTGCTTATTCAGGGTCAGACTTTCTACAGTGAGCTACTTTAGCCCAGAGAGAACACACTAAAAGTCACTCTCTGACTGCTCATGGATCTCCAGACCAGTTCTCTATTTCGACATCCTAAATTCTTCTCATTTTATAAAGTAAGAAGTTACCAGTCAAATCAAGAAACATAAATCATCTCCCAAGAAGACTCTATTTTTCTTAATACACTAAAATAAAATCTGTTATAATGTGTATGTTTTAGCAAAACACCAGACTCCTTTAGTGAGGAAGCAGCCGACCCCCATCGCTAGCTCCCGCTGCAGCTGCCGCTCGGTCCCCTCAGGAAGAGCTCCCACTGGGCAGCATGAGCCAGACAGAAACATAACTGGATTCTCTGTGCCAACTTTTCTGATAAAAACTGTCACTGCAAGTAAAAACCTAAAACACTATGAGCAAACTGTCACTTTTTAACATCCATATGCTAAATTTACCATGTGACCCTTGTCAATGATCCATAGTCTGCATTTAAGCAGAAAGCTTACCTCCTGCATTTCTGTCTCCTACACTTTCCTCTACCAACTACCCCCCAAAACTAATACCACAAATGAAACTCAATTCAAAAATAATAATAATCCAAAGATGGATGGGTGGATGGGCAGATGGACAGATGAATAGATGGATGTGAGCTTAACTTCCAAAGTATCAGGAACTCCAGACCACACTTACTTGGTTCGTAGTAATCCACTATTGACACTGAAGCATCTTGGGTATTTGAAACTTTAAAGTTTCTCACAGCAGGAATATCAACACAAAACTGTGTTTGATTTACCTTGAAAAATACAAAAAATTCTCATGGAGTTGGCACACTGTGTGTTCATAATAAAAATAAGACACATTTCTTTTTCTTATTATTTTAGGAACCGGAAACAAAAATTTAGGGAGGATTTCCTCATGCCAGGTAGTGCAGTAAGTATTTTCTATGAATAATCTTATTTTAATCTGCAAAACAACCCTTACAAGACAGGTATTGTTCTTAGCTCCATTTCGTTAAAAAGGATATGAGAATCAGAGTTGTTAAGTAAACCACAAGCCCAAGGGTGTGTGCTTCTAGAATCCTCCCCAGATCCTGTCGCAGGCCGTAGACCCAACTTCCAGCCACTGCTGATGGCCAATGGCCCACAGAAGTCTAGCTTCTCCAGGGACTTGCCCTCTGCTTGTGGGAGCCACCTTACTCAGCAAGGGAGATTGCCCTGAAGTGGGGGTGCAGCCTGACTGACACAGGGCACTAAAGGCCAGGGACAGTGTGTGTCAATTTGCTAACAGGACCGGTTAAGTTTTCAAAAATTTGTAAATTCCTTCAAACATTCATTACGTACCAAAAGTAGCATATGAAAAGTCAAACTAATCAACCAGAAGTCACTGGACACTCAAGATAACGTGAACAAGAACAATCAGATGCAAGACAAACTCCAAAGGCAATTACATTCCTAAATACAAACCTTAAATTTGTTTTTCAAGTTCCAAATCAAGCCCATGGCTTTCAAGCAGTATTCAATTTAAGAAAACTCTTGTACGGCAAAAGAATCGAAAAACTGAATTAGTTTTAAGAGGCCTTTAACCAGAATGGTGTTTGAAGTGCTAAAACAAATAAGAACACTCACATTTTTAAAGGTAAAAATTTGGCAGTATATCTCTGACTCGAATTTAACAAATCTGGAATAAGAAACATGTGTCCTCCTCATGTACCATGAAATCCTAAAAATCCTTGGAATTCAACTTCAACTCAGCCTATGAGTTTTCATACAGATGCTAAAGGAAAATGATACATTTACATGCAAGCAGGTTTAGGACATAACAAGTAGAGTGTGCAATTCTTCACTGACCTTTCCCTAACATTGTCTATGCACCTATTCTTGGCTCACTAGCAATATTTCAGAAACAGGACAGGTGCGTGAAGATTATGTAATAATTATTTGTCAAGACCAAGTGTCTGAGAATATTCTTCTATGATTTATACAATTAACTTTTCATGGCAGGAACATCAACAATTTGCAGATTTGTTAAAAACTTCATGAAAGCATTTTACAGTGAGTCATTAAAGTTTTCATCTTCAGCATTTAAGCAAATATGCTTAGCAATTTCCTGACAGAGAAGAGCTTTCAAACTGATCTGGACTAAATTACTGAAATCATAATATCACTCTATATTTTATATCTAGCATGAAATTATGATTTAGTTATCAAGACTTTCCTCAGGCTTGTTATTAATAGTAACTGTCTCTAAATCAATTTTACAGTGATGTCATTTTAGTGGAGAAAAACATGGTTGCGTGGTAAAATCACTCAGAAACACAAAAACCTGACAGAAATGACTGAGAGAAAACACATTTAAAGATAGACTTCTGAGCACAGTTAGTAGTGGCTTCATTAACAATTTGCTTTATGGAACTTCCTTTTCACCACTTACAGAATCCAAGTAGAGACTGAGTTTCCCATGATCATGCTCCACTTTCCTTAGTGTCTCACTTAGAGCAATTGCATCTGATGGCACCACAAAGCCACTGAGCAGGTTCACTTCCATGAGGGCCATGCCGCTTCTGTCTGGGCCCAAAAACCTAAACCAGAGAGAAGAGCAATGGAAAATATCCCTTAGGAAAAGCCTAAAGTGGTTAGCAAATGAGCTTCATACAAAAATTAAAGCCACCAAGTGCTATCCCAAATACTGCTTGAGTTCAAAAAAAATTAATCATAGAAAATTTGAAAACAGGTTCTCCTCTTCCTATACATGTGATATTCTTATTACTTGCAACCGTTCAGGGAAGGATAACATAGCAATGGGCTGTTGGGTGGACAGGGTGAAATGCCTACGATGGGACGGGCTAGTGTTCACAGGCCGTGGCAGGTACAACACACGCCCTTCCGACAGAGTCAGCCGTGCTTTGCGGCAGGAATCCCAAAGCAAATCACAATCGCGTTTTTCATTTTCTCAGAGTCTGACAGCACCAAACTTTTCAGCGGAAAGCTAGAACCTGGAAAGGAGGCATCACGAGCATTCAGGAGGAGGCCCAGCCAAGTCCTTAGCAAACTTTTTCTCCACCTAGTTTTAGGGAAAAAAGACTATAAGAGGTTTCCCTTCGTTCTCCTACATCCATGGAACACGTTTTGTGTTTTCTCTGGCCGCTTGAGAGAATCAGAGGCTTGGAAAGTTGGTGCCACACTGCATCCTTCTTTCACTCTGCCGCACATAATGTGGGCATCAAAGGACCTGGGCATCAACATCATTTTGTCTCCTTGAAAATAAATATTTTCCTAAAATAATGAGTGGCAAGCACCTAGTGTGGTTACAGGAACAAGTGTGCTTCCAACATAAAAGGCTTATTGCATCGTTAAGATATTCCTGTTGTTCTTTTCGATGGCAAAAGCGAGAGGGGCTGTTAGAAAATCTTGCTTTTTAGAGTAGTAAACGGATGCCTGCCAAACACTGGCTGACTGAAAAGCCACATGCTGTAACCGCTGACTTCAGCGGCTCAGCAACCCAAAGCAACGGAAACCATCTGCTGGGCAATACGCTTAGCCAGAAGAGAGACTACTGCAAACTAAAAACTGGACTGAAAATAGAGGTGTTTGTACGTGTGCAAAAGTTGCAGATGAGAAAAACAGCCCACCTACTTGAAGAGTAAACAGTACGATGCAGACTATTCTTTCAGTACGTTCACAAAGTGCCCTCCTTGGTTGACCAGAGGCACTAGAAAGACTAGGCTTTCTCCTAGTCAAGGGCAGAATTCATCAAGCTACATGATGCACAGAAAATCATGTCTGGGGTCCAGTCTTGGACCCTGCTGATAGGCATAAAGTGCCTGAAATATTAGGCAATTTTTTTATAAAAGTGCCACTTTAAAAAAAAGTCACTCAAAGTTACTTGTTATATCAGATTTTCCTCAGGAAACTAGCAGTTGCATTTAAAACCCTTTTATAAAGTCTGTACTTTGTAAGAAGACATTTCTATTCTTTAGTTTCTGCCTCCCAACCAGTATGTGGCTGGCCTGACTCTGAGGCTGGTTACAGTCGGGAACCTGTGTAGCTCCAGGAGCCCCACAGCAATGACCAGGCAGGCCTCTGTACAGCCTGGACCCGGTCCCACCTCATCTTCCCCGTCTGCTTCGCCATTTGGCCTCCTGAGAAGTAAAATTTGCCTTCTCATAGCTCCATGACGCTCTTCTTCTTTGACCTTTTCAAAGACAGAATTTTAGACTTGCCTAGAAGATTTTTTTAATTAATTTCTGTCTCCCACTCCAAACGGTGAATTCCATGAAGGCAGGCCCATGTCTTTTTTGGCTAGATGTTACATTCCACACCTAAAACTATGCTGGCACACAGAGAGGACCAGCCAACATTTACTGCATAAGTGGATGAATGAATGAGAAAGGCAGAGACAATAGCACTTACTCTATACCTCTATCACAAGGCCTAAATGAGATGCATGTGAAGTGCTTTGTACAGAGCCTTGCCATGTAAACTGATGACAAATGCAGGTTATTGCTGCTGACAATAATAACTTGATGCTGTTATTCTGAAATAGAGACCAATTACAAGCTTAGTAAAGGATAATGGGAGTCCTACTGCCTTCTCAGCAGAAAAAGAAGCCACTGCAGATGCTGATATCTCCCCGATACCCAAAACACCCAAGAAGGTAAACCCATGTGACACTTGGTCCAAAAGTCATGCACAAAACAGTCCAAAGGCAGGACAGATGGTGGCAATAATGGAGGAGACTAGATTCAGGCATAGCTAAGAGGGTGGCACCTGGAGGAACACCAAAAATACCTTCAATGCCTTCAAAAATACCCAGCCAACAAGCCACATCCCAACCACAATGCAAGGAGGGAGCAGAAGAAGCAGAGAGCAGTCCCCAGTGTCAGTGCATCCTTCTATCAACCTTGAGCTCAACACCAAAAAATGCAGACATAAGACAACAGATTGACAAGGACAAAACTGTGAAGCATCCTGATGAGTCTAGCACTTTCTCGAAGCCTTGTTCTCTGTTATGGTTTGTGTCTAGATGTCCCCCCAAAGCCTCATGCAGTCATAGGTGGGGCTTTTTCAGAGGTGGCTGAAAGGGTGTGATGCTGGGATCGAGGGTGGGGATCACTAAATCAACCTACTGATTGGGTTGGCACCACCCTAATCCTAGCAGCCTAGATAAGATATAAGAGGCAGAAAGAAGCTGCTAAGTCCCCTTGCTTACCTTGCTGCCTTCTGACTGTCTGCCACACCACCCTGCCTTGGATCCAGCTGATTGTGGCCTGAAACCTCTACAGACTGTGAGCTAAATAAACTTTTTCTCCCTTAACTTTGGGTGTCAGGTATTTTGTCTCAGCAACAAGAGAAAAATAGCTAATACACTCTCAAACTTCTGTGTGCATTAAAATCACACTGAAGTTGGCACAGGCAACTCCTCAGGCCTCCTGTGAAGTCACAGATCGGACAAACAGCCTCTCTCCCTTGGGACAAGAAAAGCCCCGTACGACTTGGCTACAGACCAATTTAAGAATTGCCTTCCTAAGCACTTCTAGAAGCTTCAGTTATCAGAGATTAAGTATCTAAGATGGGAATCTTCTAAACTGGAAAACTCTCGGTGTATCTTAAAAAATTATTCTCTGCACTGAATGTGCATATAAGGGTTCTAAACATTAGGTCAAAAGCATAAAAGTTAGGTTTAAATCTGAACCTGGAATGAAATTGTTTCAATGGAAAAGTAACTCACAAAAATCCATTTTGGAACATTAAAGATTACTGGTTAATTTAAAGCTTTCCTAAATTAGACTTGAGTTTTACTAAATTTATAAATTCTTCTATTTAAATTTGTTATACAGGGGTTGGGGATTTAGCTCAGTGGTAAGCGGCTTGCCTAGCAAGCACAAGACCCTCAGTTTGATCCCCAGCACTCCCCCCAAAAAATTTTGTTATACATATGAGGAAAACTTGTAAATAATTTTGGGGCATGTTGAAGAAATGCCTAAATAAAATTAGTAGTATTTCCAGTCCAGAGTTTGGAGTATAATGCAAAACTAATTATTTATTAAACATAACTCTGTATTAATTATAGTTTGATGTTCATACATAATTAAATCTTCAAATCTACTTTTTTAAAAAGGAGATAGAGTAGGGACCCACCTTGTACACACATTCAAATTCACACGATTTATATCATTTTCATCATCTTTTACATTAACGTCTAAATCAAAGGCTTCTCGATTTTGGGTTGATCTTCGTCTTCTAAAAGACCCTGAATCTTTCACATTATAAATAACATTGAGCTGCAATAAATAACAAATTAGCATAAATAATAAATTACTAATAAATTGTCATCATTGCAATTCTAAATATTAGCTAATGATTCTAACTGGAATAAATCCAATTAGATTTATAATCTTCAAACTAGAAAAAAATACAGTTTCATTAGCTGATGATGCACCATTATTAACAAATACTGTAAAGTTTATGAAAAATTATTTTTTCAATTGAGAAATCAGTAGGTAAAAGTCCAAGTAAGTGTCGTGGAATACTATGGATGATATTCACAGAATATTGTTTTTACAAGGACCATAAAACATGGCCCCTGAGGTGCCCAGCAACTTTGTTGAGAGCAAGCTCTCACTTCTCACTCTGCCACCTAAATGGGGTGATTTTCCACAAAATGAAGCCTTAGAAATGCTCAGTAAAATAAATCAAAACTAAAACATCAACTGTTGAGGAGTCTACTTCGACACAGAACACTTTTCAAAGGCGACAAGAAAATGATGGGTTTCAAGTCAACTGGGTCTCCTCCAGCACACACTGCGCATGGTGCTCATATGAGAAGGGGACACTGGGGACACCAGGAACCCCAGGGTGGCACAAGGACCAAGATCACTCAGAGTGATCCTAAATCAGAAGCTTGGGTGTGCATCCAGAATTTCCGAGACCAGCCTCATCCCAAGACGAGGTGGAAGCTATGCAAATGCTTTACCTCACCCACTTCTCTTGATACCAAGGTTCATAAAGTACAAACTGCTATGTAACATTGTTTTTCTTTTACCTCTACTTACACACACACACACACACACACACACACACACACACACCCCTCAGAAGGAAACATCTAGCACCTTTCCTATATTTACACATTTTTAAATACCTTCTGACTAAACTTCAATCAAGACTTCCAATCTTTTTATTCTGCCACAACCCAACTCATTATCTTTCATGCCCTAATCATTCTATCTCACTGTGGACATTGTCCAATTCTTTCTTAAACTATAAGCATTAATTATTACTTTTAGAAACAATTGAAACTATTCCTGGAGCAGTTGGAGAATGGTTTTATAAAATGGAAGAGATACAGTCTCTTACTGTCATCCTCTCCTTTCTAGTGACATGTAATAAGGACTACTAGTTTGTTGCTTGGGTCATAATTAATACCCGTGCACAACTAAGCAATTGGGTTTATATCTGGCCCACAGTAAAGCTCAACTTCTCCATCGCACAACCTCAAGAGATCTTGCAGTTTAACATTTTATTACCCAAAAGAGATTAACATTGACTGCAATCCTGAGAGTTTTCTTTGCCCTCCTTTTCCCTGTGCACTTATAAAAATTCATCCTAACAACAACACATTACCCATTTCTGGGCGACCAACGTTTCAGCAATTCTTTCCTCCATGGTGAGAAGTGCCTATTAGTCCCTCTGTTTTCTGCATTTCAATACAAACCCGAGACTGTAAACATTCTGTCCCATGGATACCCCTGTGTCCTTCAAACCCCAAGCAACAATCATTCAGTTTCAATGCTTTATCTACCTACATTCGGTTATCAAAAATGAATTCTGGCCAATTTGGTGAGTTATGTATAAATGATTTTTCAATTGTATTTAAAGTATACTGTGCCTTTTCTTCTGCATTTACTCTTCATCAAAACTTAGGGGTAATAATTTTCCCACAGTCTTTGTTAGTAAAAACCAATACAAAATATTCACTCTTTCTGTCCTTTTCATAGAATCCCCCTCATTTTCAGTATAATCATTTTCTGCAAAACAATCAGGATTATTTGGAAGTTTCCAAATTAGACCTGCTTAGCAAGGCAGACCTGCCTGACCTGGCCACGTACCTCTTCCTCAACTAGAAAAACTACCAGATGGGGGAAAGTGCCCCTCTCGATAATAGCCATTTCTGTACTTTCTGCATTAAGTTTTTGAGGTTTAGTTTTGTTTTTTTTTAATACTTAAGTACATAATCATTTTTGGTCCTAACACATACTATTTTGGATTTCCAGTAAGATGATTAATCCAGTAAGTACTTTTATAGTACTTCTATTTTATTGTAGCTCCTACTACCTCATAAAGTATAGTTTTCTTTGGATTTTCTTCCTGGACTGGGGAACTGAACATAATCATGCTCTGTTTTATTTTCTATTTTACAAGATTTTACATTAAAGGAACACATTTCCTATCTTCAAGAAAATAATTTGTAAGTTCATACTGACATTTATATTCTTAGATAAATATTAAGAATTTTAAGTGAAATGTGTATTTGTTTTTCAGGTAATAGTAAGAACTCTACAAGCATTACAATTTCTGAACTTATTTTCACACACAAAAAAAGTGACAGTTTCCAACTATTCACACGAACCATATTGGAGGATTTTAACCCTCACTTCAAAAAGTGAATAATCCCTCCCATATATTTTTCAATTAGATCATCAATACATATAACTGCTGCCTGCTCGCTAGCTGGTAACATCTCTAATACTTATTGCTGTTGTTGTTGTTGTTATTGTTGTTTTGAGACAGGATCTTACTACATAGCCCAGGCTGTCCTCAAACTCATAGTGATCCTCCTGCCTCGGACTCCTGAGTACTGGAATTACAGGCATGACCACCACGACCAGCAGCTCTAGTACTTTATAATTTAAAAAGTAATATATCTTGTCTCAATCACAGAAGTAGATCACTAAGGAATTTATACAAATTTTCTAAAGTAAAGCTAAGACAATGGCCTAAAACAAAGAATAATTATAAAAAGTCATGTTTAACTGAAAAAACAAACATTCCCACATACCTGACAAATAGCAAATCCAAAACCATTTGCGGTTATATTAACTGCAGTTGGCTGTCCCACAGCAAGCTGAATAAAACAGGGAGAGAAGAGTGACTGAGGCCAGTTTTCCGTATTCAGACTCTTCCAAGCACAGGGTCACCGTCCTCAGGGCAAGCAGCGCAGACAGTGCCTGAGCGCGGGCGATCTTATAGGCCCAAGGTCAGGGCCGGGAAGGGCGCCCGCTCTGAGCCTGCTCGCCACCACCTGCCCTCCAGTATACGCGACCCATCAGCGCTCCTCGCCAGTGTCCTTCCACTGGGGGAAGCATGAGAGACACAAGACAAAAGCCACGTGCCTCCCCAGCCTCCCTTATCGGGGTGGACCCTCTGGGCCTCCGGGGGGCACAGCGACGCCACATCACAGGGACGCCACATCAGCACGGTGCCTAGCTTTTCCTCCTTGCCCCTGCCATCACCCTCTTCCTCAGTTTTGAGCCCCGAAGTTGTCACCTTCGTCCATTGTCCTCACTTCCCGTGAGTTTCACTAAGAGAATGAAGTTAGAGACGAGCATGTTCCTCTATTCCTCTTTAAAGCAAGAACTCTATTATTGCTTCTATCAATTTTTTCAGGATATAAGATACAGCTGGTCTTTGGAATCATGGGTTCAAATCCCGACTCTCCCATTTCTAGAAACTTAACCTTGAACAGGTTACCTGCATCTCTCAGCCTCAGTTTATGGATTCAGTGGGGACAAAGAATCTACTTCAGAGCTGGCTTGAGAAGCAAATGTAACTCCGTACCTAAAGCAACCTAGCACAGTGGCCATGAAGAAAAGCAACTCGGGGAGTGTTTATTCCCATCCCAATGTGAAAGTACCCATGTTTTCTCCTTCCCACCAGTCTTTCTAAAGTTCCCATCCCCGTTTACAGAGAATAAATGTTTACAAATAAAAAATTTTTAAAAACCATGTTCCCATCCCCTCCACCCATCCAGAGATCAGCAAACTCAACCAAAGGAGACCATCACTACCCTTCCCTGCCTGTCTCTCTACAGCTCTGAGAACAAGTCTTTGTTGAAGTCAGTAGATTAGAAATAAAGCCATTTCAAGCACTCCAGGAGGCTGAGGCAGGAAGATCACAAATTCAATCCCCAGTACAGAGGAAGGAAGGAGAGAAGGAAGGAACAGAGGGAGGGAGGGCAGAAGGAAGGAAGGGAGGAAGGAAGAGGAAGGATTCCAGTATAAAGACCCACCCACACAGAATTTTAAATAACAGTCATTTTTCCACACCTCCGCTGTCTGTAGGAGAAAGCGGTTCTGTGTGTCAATCACAAACTTCACAGGATGCAGTGCACTTGGCCCCAGAGCCGTCACTTGGATATCAGTTCTTTCTGTGTTCGTCAGGACCGCAAACTCAGACAAGGCTTTCAAGGCCACAATAGTGTCCTGTTGAGGGAAGAAAACCGATTGTGCACCCAAGTATATATCAAGGTCTCCCGGAGGCAAGCTCAGCAATGTTCAGGGCTGCTCTACACTCACCACCTCAAGAGTGGACCCTTCTCAAAGGCCCCTGAAGCACACAAGAGGCTCAGAAACGGCTGTGCGTGGAACTGAGCATCCATTTTAAAGCAGTTCCATGGGCACAAGTACCTACCACAGACAGGGACCTGGCTGACTCCATGGAAGTATCAGACAGGAAATTCATATGAGAAAAAATTTAGATTGGTGCCTTCAATCTTTAAATTACTCAACTTGTAAACTGCTAAGTAACTTTACAAAATCAGGGAAAAAAAGAAGCTATATAATTCCTAAAAATACATGTGTATGTAGTGTGAATGGGAAAACCAACCACATCTCTCACCTGAGTGGATGCAAACCCTCCCAGGCTGTTTCTCTGCCTGCTGAGCCACCTCATAATAGGGATGCCCTTGGGACCCTGCGCCTGCAGGAAGTGGGACAGCAAAGTGTAGGCCGCCACCTCAATGTCCAGGGAGCGCGGCTGCCAGCCCTGGGACAGCGTGGACACAGGGGATGCCCAGAACCGCTCACCTCCTGGAGGAGAAAGGCAACAGCATTCAATCAACCACCAAAATAACATCACACCATTAAACAGCCCCAGACAGCCTCTGCATTGTGTAGACATGTGTGCCAAGCAAGGATATGAATATTCACACACACCACATGCACACACAGGAGCAGTCACTTATAGGTGTCACTTTTTAAACTGCTGCAACTTATAAATTTTCATCCTCTTCCTATTGCCTGTATTTGAGGATGTTTTGATTAAAATATTTTTCCCAAGAGAAATTCCATATATGTGGCTCAAAACAAAACAGCAATAAATAAAAAGAAAAACATACTATATTTCAAAATAATGTATATAATTTATCTGAGCCGATCATGCCCCAAATAGTTCAGAACAAATGGGAAAGAATCCAGTTCTGGGATCTGCCATTAACCAGCTCTCACATTCTAGAAAACTGCTCCCTTTTTCATTGTCTGAAAGTTGATGTTCTAAGTGCAAAAATCCAGGCACCTTCTTCCCTCCAAAAAATGAGGGACCCTAGGCAAGTCACCAGCCTTCCTGGAGATAAAACTGCTCTGGCCCCAGATCACCACCCCATGTGGTGCCCCCACCCAACACTCAGGACTACGAGGGCAACTGCCCTTGGGTGTAGTGTGACAGCCAACAAAGTCAAGGATCACTTCGGCCTCTGCAGTAATTATCCAGTCCTCACCACTAGGACATAGAACAAGGATTCTGTCTAAATTCCTGTTAATATTAATATAACAGTACTCTGAAAAGGGAGACCAAAGAGGATATCAGAAAATGGAAAGATATGCCCTGTTCTTGGATAGGCAGAACGAATACAGTGAAAATGGCCAAACTTCCAAAACTGTTGTACATATTTAATGCAATCCTGATCAAAATAACAATAGCATACCTCACGGAACTGGAAAAAACAATCCTAAAATTCCTAAAATTCATATGGAACCAGAAGAGATCTAGAATAGCAAAAGCAATTCTGGGCAACAAAAGCAAGGTAGGGGGCATCACAATCCCTGATTTGAAGCCATATTACAAAGAAACTGGCTTTCCACATGCCGAAGACTAAAACTAGACCTATGTCTCTCACCATCTACTAAACTAAAACTGAAGTTGATCAGAGACCTAAACCTTAAAACAGAACACTAAATTTGCTGGAAGATAGAATAGGTAGAACTCTTGAAGACATAGGTGTAGGCAAAGACTTAATGAACAAAACCCAGACCACATAGGAAATACTACAAAGAATCAATGACTGGGATCACACTCTATTAAAAAGCTTTTACACAGCAAAAGAAATCACCAACAGAGTGGGGAGACAGCCACAGAATAGGAAAAAAATTTTACCAGCTATTCCTCAGACAAAGAACTAATATCTAGAATATATAAAAGAAGCCCCAAAAATCAGACCCCCCCCAAATTTAAAGATCCAATCTAAATATGGGCATCTGAAATGAATAGACACGTCTCAGATGAAGAAGTACAAACAGTAAATAAATATATGAAAAAATATTCAACATCGCTGGTCATTGGGAAATGCAAATTAAAACAACACTGAGATTCTATCTCACTTCAGAAAGAATGGCTATCATTAGAAAATCAACCAATAACAAAAGCTAGCCAGGCTGTGGGGAAAAAGGAACCCTTCTCCACTGTTGCTGGGAATATAGACTGGTGCAACCACTGTGGAAATCAGTGTGGAGATTCTTCAAAAAATAAAAGTAGAAGTTTCTATTTGACCCAGATGCTTCTTGGTATCTTCCCAAAAGAGTTAAAAGCATCGTACCACAGCAATATACACACACCCATGTTTATAGCAACACAATTTGTAATAGCTAAATCTTGGAAACAGCCCAGATGCCCATCAACAGATAAGTAGATAAAGAAAATGTGGTTTTTATATACAGAGTACTACTCTGCCATAAAGAAGGATAAACTTGAGACATTTGTAGGCAAATGGATGCACCTTGAGACCATACTTTTGAAATAAATCAGACATGTATGTTTAAAAATTGCATTGTTTCTCTTGTATGAGAAACTGAAAGCATAAATAAGGAGCAAAATGCATGACTGATATGGAAAAGTAGGAAGAAAATATTCAAATGGGAAGGAGAACAAGAGAGGGGGCACAGGAAAGGGAAGGAAGGGAAAAGGCGAAAAAAGAATGGAAGGAAAAATGGAAACAGAGCTTTTGTAAACAAGGAGGGAAAGAAGAACTGAAGGGAATGGAGGGGAATGGGGAAAAAAATCAAGATATATTACATGCAGGTCCAAATTCCCTATGATGAATGTGATCATTATGTATATCAAATGTGTATCAATAAAATTAATTTTAAAAATCAAGTTCTACAAAGAAAATATAATATTTCCTATAGTCTCAGACCTCCAAGCACTTTCTACAGTTACCCCTTCTTGAATGAATGGAACTTTGAATCAGAGGACATCATCTAAAGCCACACACACGCACACACGCCCCTGAACATGTATGTTTAAATATCACTGATTGACTACTCTACATAGACTGTTTCAGGAGTAACTATATCAGTACTTTTCCTCCTTTTGTAACCCAGAAACAGTTTCCATTCAAAAAAAAAAAAATTCACACAGGCAACCTACTTAGTAGCAGCATTTTTTGATGTATGCATTTAGATCCTACCTTTGAGCATCTGCTATGAGGCAGATTCTGAACATTACCTTATTTAATTCTCACAGCAACACTAAATAGGTGTTACTCTGCTTGATAGGGAAACTGAAGCTCAGAAAGGTAAGCTGCAGAAACAGAATTGGAACCCAAGTCCTCCAGAGACCAGGATCTTAAGGAGCATAAAAAGCTATCTTAATCAGAAATGGCATCAGAAAATCAGAGAGTCACTCTGTGATACCAAACGCATCTTAACGAAGCAGAATCCTAGGTGTGCAATTCTGTACAAAACTCCTGGGGCAGCTCAACGCACTGTAACCCACAGGCCCATGCTGATCTCCTTCCCCAGTTCATTTTTCATCTCATTCCAAAGATGCAATACAATCAGCTTCATACCTGGCTTTTTTATGTATCCCTTAAGATTCAAGAGTCTGACACCCTCAGCCCAGTCCTCCACGTTACCTTCCTCCTCTGCACGCTGGGTTAGCACATTCAAAGCCTCCTTGGCCTTAGGACTCCCCACTGATGACAGTGCATAGGTTACAAGAGCTAGAGTATAATTGTCTGAAATTCCTTGACTGAACTCAGACTCCAAAAAGTTGATAGAGTCTTGCACATCAATATTAGGCTTGGAAGAAAAAGATACATATTTTATTATTCAAAATAACCCATTAGCGCATATTAAAACAAAAAATATTTCAAACATTCATTCAAAATAAAAACATTAATTCAAAAATGGAACTTCAGCCTCTGTTAAGCACCTACCTGGCCCTAGGCAATGAAAATTAACAACATTCATTGACATTTAAAGAGTTGCCATACATTTTGAAAATAATGCTGCTTTTCAGTTATCATTAAACAGACCCCATTCTTTACTCAAAATAAAAAATAAAAAGTGTAGATTTTGCCACTGTTTGTCCCACTGAGTACCATAAACTCAGATGAAAGCAGAAAATCTAGCTTGAGAAAGACCTTTCTGTTCTGGCTTGTGTCTAGATGCCCCTCCAAAGCCTCATGTGGTCAGAGGTGGTCAGAGGTGGCTGAATCTAGAGCACATGATGCCGAGATCAAGTGCGTGACACTGGGATCAAGAGTGTGCGATTACTAAATTATTCCATGGATTGGTTTGGCACAGTTCTGGAAGTGGATAATGGGGTGCCACACTCTGGTGTGAGTGCAATCTGCACTTTGGGCAGGTAGCCTGGATAAAAAAGAAGGCTGCTGCTGCTGCTGTTGTTGCTTGCTGTTTATTGCTTGCAGCTTGCTGCTTGCTGCCTTCTGCCTGCCATGAACTGTTTCTCCTCTGCGATGCCCCTCTGCCACTCCACCCTGCCTTGGAGCTAGGTGACTATGAACTGAAACCTCTGCAAACTGTGAGCCAAATAAACCTTTCTCCCTTAAATTTGGGTATTGAGGATTTGGGCTCAGCAATGAGAAAGTAAGACAATTTCTCATATTTAATCTCAGATGTTCAACTTCTAAAATTTAGGGAAAAGTTTATCTTCTGTGAGCCCAGTGATGGGCTAGTAAAAGAGTAGGGACTCAGTAGAGAGAATGGCTGTTGCCTTATGAGATGCAAGTGAAGTAAATGGTAAGGCGTCAAACACTGGGACAGCTCTGGAACAAAATTAAGACCATGACCATAACTTTCCACACATACTCATCCTTCCCCCAGCACCATGCCCATGTAACAGGCTCTTCAGAGGGTATGTGTACTTTGCACTAAATTAGTAGACATGCAATTGTTCCAAGACATTTTAGAAATGTAAAAAAATCATTCACAACCTCAACTTGCTGGAACACATCCTCAAACCCTGAAAAAGCATCTTTCCTCCCTCTAACAATAATAAAATATGTCTTGACTTCTGTCACTAATATCAGGTACAATACCTATATTAAAAAGTATTTTGGGGCTGGGGATTTAGCTCAGTGGTTAGAGTGCTTGCCTTGCAAGCACAAGACCCTGAGTTCAATCCCCAGCACCAAAAAAAAAAAGCATTTTGGAATCCTCTGATAACTCTGGGAGAATGAGTTAATATTTTTATCCTCAGATTTTGGAAGGGTGTCACAGATACAAAGCAAAGGGTACCAAATTTAGATTTCAAATGCAATATAAAATTTCAAAACCCTCTAAAAGTTTCTAACAATATTTGACCCATCAAGATCTGCCTTCATTGGCTTTTCCACCTATCATTTATTAAAGCTTAAGTACCTGATACTTTCTGTATCCCAGGAGAGAAGTCATAATATAGGCTGTGAGTGTCACTGGACTTTTATTGCCACCCTGAAGTTCACTGTGGATCACTCTTCCTGGCTCCCAAAATTCACCACTGGATTTCTGATGTCCCTTGAGCCAATTATATGTTCTGTGCAGCACATTCGGGTCAATATCTATGTAAGGATCAGCTTCAAGGAAGCATCTTAGAACAAAAGCTGACAACCTTGGTGAAAAGAAAAAAAATACATAAAATACACATTATCAATACACTCCAATGTGACCCTAAGCAAATGCAGCACTTCTTCCCTATCAGAAAATTCAACAAAGGTAGAATCTGAAAAAGTGCTCAAGAGAAGAAAGACAGCGTAATGCTCTGCCTAGCAGGTGGCCTGGTTCCACTTGAGCCTGGCTAAGGGTTTCGGGTCTACTCCAAAGATCAGATTCGGAAAGGAAGTGAGAAATCATCTAATCTTGCCTCATTATTTTATAGATTATAAATGTGACACTCCAAGAGAGTTAAATAAATTGCCCCAGGTTACTCATCTTTGGACTGTTCTAGCCATATACCAAAGAAGATTCCATATACATTCTATCCAGCCCCAAAGCTGTAGATGAAGTATATACAGTTTATAAGCAAACATAGTGCTTCAAGTGAGGAAAATGGGTATTTTTCTTTCCTACAGGACACCTTGTGGGCCAAATATGTCTGGCCCAAATCTGCCCAGCTCAGGGCGTATGTACACGTGCACCAACCCCCAACCTCCCACCCCATACCTAGAATGATTTCCCCATGGAGAAAGAGATGAAAAGAGAGAAGAAGATGGGAGAGGAGAAGGAGGGAAACAGAGAAGGAAGGGAGGGAGGGAAGAGAGAGGGAAAGATAGCAGGTTATGCAAATTAGATTCTTTGAGGCCCCATATGTCTACAGTATTTAGTATCTGACACTTTAAAGGAAAATGTTTGCCAACCTGATGAACAACATTATATTGAGGTGAAAGAATGTCAAGCAATGAAACAAAGAAATCTTTCTATTTATGAATCCATAACCTGACTCCTGACAAGAGAATGTCTGAAGCAGATCTGTCTCATAAAAGGTTTAGTGTGGTAAACATTGCTAATACTCAACCACACCCAGTTCTCTTTCAGTTTAATTATGCAGCGGAATTCACGTTCCTGACCCCTTAAAGTTAGGCACAGCCAAGTGATCATCTCTGACAATGATAAAATGAGTCCAAAGCACCACAGCCCAGCACCAGATCCTCCAGCCTTGGGCTTCAAGGCTGCACAGCTGGAGCTTCCTGCTAAGCTGGTGCAATGGTGGCTCCATCAGCACAGACCTCTGTCTCTCCGCTGACCCACAGTGAAACACAGCACAGGCCAGAAACAAGCCACTGCTAACATGCTATTATGATTTAGGAGGTGCTTGTTACCCAGCACACCTAGTCCTAACTGATAGGCACAGTTAATGCTAGAGTTTGGGTCCTGACTGCCCCCCTAAGGTCCACAGGACAATGCTGCTGGGAGGTGGTGGAATCTTTGAGAGGAACCTATGAGACTGGCCTTGTGGGAAGTCCTCAGATCACTGGGATGTGCCCCAAAGGGTGCCCTGACTCTTTCTCTTTCTTTCTTGATTTCTGGCCAT
Organism: Hystrix cristata; assembly: GCA_004026905.1. NCBI lineage: Eukaryota > Metazoa > Chordata > Mammalia > Rodentia > Hystricidae > Hystrix > Hystrix cristata. Next base: position 51,328 of record PVJO010008407.1, on the reverse strand, counting down.
GAGGTGAGTGGTCTACTATGCTGTGGCTCCCGCCATGATGTGCTGCCTCATCACACCTCCAACCCAACAGGGCCCCCTGACCAAGGACTGGACCCTTCAAAGCAATGAGCCAAAGTCAAGCTTTTTTCTTTATTAGTTGATCATCTCTGGAATGTCACAGTGATGGAAAGCTGATTGACACTGTTGGTCAATCTGACATTGGAAGATGAAATTGAAGGTAGTAGCCACTTAGAGACTCCATTCCAGACAAAACTCTGGATGCTTACTACTTAATTCCACCACCGTTTGTTTTTCAAATAATATAACTTTAAAGAGACCACACAGATAATGTTAACAAAACACTTGCACTAAGCACATCAGAAATTATGGAAAGAACAGTGTCACAGTGACCAGTTTTCCTTATCAACTCCACTAGCATCGAAAAGTATTTTTATTGCTGCTTCTCCCACAAACAAAAGAGGAATTATGATTTGCATTTTCTAACCAAAAATCACTTGATATGTTAATATTTCAAAATCATGTTTTAAAAAGATATCTTTTGCCAGGCGTGGTGGCACATGCCCATAATCCCAGAACTCAGGAGGCTGGGGCAGGAGGACTGCCATGAGTTCAAGGCCCGTTTGGACTACACAGTGAGACCCTGCCTCCAAAAACGAAAAACAACAACAAAAAAGTAAATAACTTTTAAAGCCAACCCTCGGGAAAAGCAGCTGCCAAATCTATACACAGTGCCATGTCTGTTAATTTCAGAGTCATTATGACCCAGGAAAAGTCGTGCTACGACCCAAATTTGACAGCAGAAACACTTACCAAGTGCTCCCAGAAGAGTCACTATTCCCAAAAGCACTGAAAGAGCCATCGTCCCTCTGATAGAGAAGTTCTCTCTGATAACCTGAAGACACAGAAATAGACAGATATTTAATGGATCCATGTGCCATGAATGGAAGTTTCTAATAATTGCATTATACTGAAGAAATATGGGTAGAGAAGAGGAAAGAAGAAAATATCAACACTTAATTTTGAGTACTCTGTATGTTAAGTGTCATAGGAAATTTAAAATACCAGGACTTTTCAAGCAGAATGCACAAAATAATAATTCCTAAATTAAACTCAAAAGACTGCTATCACATCAATCACACTTTTACCCTTCAAAAGCAAGCAAATTAAAGGCACAGTCGTTTTTAACTCTCTAGTGTTCCACAGTGGTGTCCATCCTTACTCATCTAAAATTGTTTGCTGCCTAAGAAAAGTACTAACTATAATAAAGTTTAAAGCCAAAACAGAAACTAGAAATACTTTCTATTCTGGGGCCAGCAGTAGAGGAGGGACGATGTTAAATATACTAAGACAGGCTCAACCCCTAGCACCACCAAAAAATAAAATAGATAAAAATAAATATACAAAAGATAGTGCTTCACAATGCTCTTTAAAATCTATAGTAAAAGGAATACAAACATTTAAACTGACAAAAAATTGGGAAGGCGAGCATTAGATTATAGTATTTGTGTCCATAACTGAAATATAGTACAGTAATTAAATAGCCAACTTTCATGCATCACTGATCAGGTGTCAAGAACTGTTAAAGGCCCTGTTTGCAGGTATTAATTCAAGTAATTCCTACAGCAACCCTCATATGTAGATGCTATTAGAGTTCCTTTGTGGAGATAATGAGACTGGACCCCGGAGGACACAAATACTAAATGCAAAGTTGGTAGGCAGTAAACGTTAGGTCAGACAAGGTCTGATTCTAAAACCAGTGTTTTCAAGCAATTCACAGATTTCATTCGACCATTACACATGATGATGTATGACAAGCCCTTAGTATAATACTTTTCACAGGGCAAGCTCTCAGTGAACAAGAAGCATTACTCTCTAACATGGGAATGTGGAGAAAGGCTCTCTAAGCACCAATGTGATAAACGAAAAAGTACAAATAGCCAATAAATCCACAAAGAAATGCTCAACATTGCTGACCATTAGAGAAATGCAAAGTAAATCAATACTGAGACTCCATCTTGTTAGAAAGAATAGCCACCATCAAGAAATCAAATAATAGGGGTTGGGGATTTATCTCAGTGGTTAGAGTGCTTGCTTAGTAAGCATAAGGCCCTGAGTTCAATCCCTGGCACCAAAAAAAAAAGAAATCAAATAATAAAAAATGCTGAAGAGGCTGCAGGGAAAAGGGAAGCCTTCTATATTGCTGACGGGAGCGTCAACTGGTATAGCTGAGACAGGAGACAGGGCTGGCTGGAAAGAGAGGCATGATCTACACGGTACCCCATATGCAGAACTTCTCACAGGTTCCCACAAGACGTTGGATGACATACGAGGACACAGACACCACGAGGAGCCTTCTGTCATGTCCCTTACATGGTAGTCCACCCTGTGTTTTCCAGACCAGGGTGCACTTTTATTTCTGTTTTTCTCTTTTCCTCTCTTGTTCAGTCCGAGTTTGCTCTGCAGAGCCAGTTTCTCCCTCACTCCTCATTTTTCAGATAAACTTTGTCACCATTTTTGGCTTGTCTCATTACTTTGTTCGAGGTAAGAAGGACCTGGAATACGTTTAATTGATGAGTCATTTCTAATAGGAACTACCTGATAACACAACTACTACAGAAAGCAGTATGGAGATTCTTCAAAAAAATAAAACTAGAAATTTCACTGGACCTAGGTAGTCCCCTTCTAGCTATCTCCCTAAAAAGTTAAAGACATCATATTACAGAGATACATGCATATCCATGTTTATAACAGCATGATTCATAATAGTTACATCTTGGAAGCAACGTATATGTCCATAAAGAAATGAATGGACAAAGAAAATGTGGTATTTCTATGCAGTAGGTTACTACTCTGCCATAAAGAAGATAAACTTGAGTCATTTGTAGGAAAATGGATGCACCTTGAGACCACAATGTTAAATGAAATAAATCAGACATACAAGCTTAAATATCACATAGTTTCTCTTATATAAGAAACCAGAATAAAAATAAAGACCAAAACAAAAGATAATAGAAAGTAGAGGAAAAGGAGAAGGCTATCAAAAGATAGACAATGGGGAGAGGGAGGGAGGAAAAGGGGATTTAAAAAAAAGTAATTGGGATGTGCTATGCACTTATACAAACTCCACACGAGGAATGTAAACATCATGTACTGCAAACGGGTACAGAAAAAGGAAGGGGATCATGGGATGGGCGGAGGGGGCAGGGCAGGAGGGAAAGGAGATGACAAAAGGAATTAAGATGTGCTGTGCACACATACCACTTTCCCACAAGGAAACTAAGCATTGCGTACTACACACACGTACTAACAAACTAGGCAGACACTCTACCACTGAGCCACATCCCCAGCCCCAACACATGTACTAATAAATTAACAATTCAAAATTTTTTAAAAATCAGCTTGACTTCTGGAAGCATGCCAATGTTCTACATAGTTAAAAATAAGTAAGAAGGGAAAATAAATCACAAGCATTATTATTAATACTACCTTAGTTCACTTTCTCATGTTTTAGTTTTCATATAACATTGAAAAAACAAAGCATATATATATATATATATATATTATATATATATATATAAAAACATGTAAAATCTTTTCATTTGTCTGAAGCAATCAGGGATGACAGAGAAACAGAATAATTTCCTAATGTTCAAAAAAAAAAAAAAAGCAGAAGAGGCTGAGACAGACCCCTTCAATTCAAGAGTAAATCCATCAGAGGCAAGAGGACCCAAGGCCAGGCGAGGAGAGAGGAGAGGAATCCTGGCCCCCATCTCTGCAGGAGGCGCCTCAAGCATGGACCAGCCCCAGGAGAACCTCGTGCCTCCAAGCCCCCCACACCACAGCAACCAAGCTCCAAGTGTGAGATGGTGTAAAACCCAGCTGGTTAGGGAGCTGAGCTCATGCAATGAGATCAGTGCTAATGGAAATAACCCTGCAGGTGGCCGGCCTCCAACATCCCCATTAATAATCAGTAACTAGCACCATCCTTCCTCTGGGGCAGTCAGCGCAGGGGAGAAGGAGCCACCTATAATCTCCAGCTGTAGGGTTAATGTCCTGAGCCAATGTAGATAAATCTGAGAACCCAAACCTCTAACTGTGCTCCCCTGGAAAGAAGCAAACCTGGGAGAACAACCTCTGTGATTCTTTGTAGGAGCCTCCTGCGAAGCTTCCTTCCTCGTACTATCCCAGCATGCTTGGCTGGAGAGCCCTCGCCTACCATTCCCTAAAACTTCCCAGAGTATCGGGCCTGACTCCACTCCACGTACAGCAGGAACATCGGGCACATGCTATAATGTTTGCTGTTCATAAAATTCAACATTCAGTGTAGTCACCTAAGTAGGAAACTTCATCACAATAGGTGAGAAAGTAAAAAACATGGCTTTCTCCAAAAGTTTATGAAGAAATAAGAGCATCACTTTTAAATTAATAGTCTTATACAGATAGGTGTGGTGGTACACACCTATAATCACAGTGCTCAAGGAGGCTGAGGAAGGAGAATCACACCTTCAAGTCCAGCCTGGGCAACTTGGTGACTCAGCATGACCCTGTCTCAAACTTATACAGCACTGAGGATATAGCTCAGTGTTAAGGACTTGAGTTCAATTCCCAGCACCAAAAAAAAATTTTTTAATTTTTAATAGCTTTATGCACAGCTTTCAGGTTTGAAAAGTATTAGTATTAGATAAGAATTAGCATACACTTCTGAAATTTGAAATGCTGAAATCAAGGAGCTAATTACCAGAAACTGGTAATTATTACTAGGATAACTATCTAGAAACTGATGTTTATGAAGGATTAGATAAGATACATACTTTTCCGTCATGAATTTCTTTAGACTAACCATGAATATAAAATCTTTAGAATTTATCATAATAAAGATAAAGTATTATTTATAAAAATAAATCAAAAACATTCTGGGGCTGGGGATGTAGCTCAGTGGTAGAGCACTTGAGGCCCTGGGTTCCATCTGGAGCAGCACAGAAAGAAAAAAAAAAAAAAACCTTCTGAACATAATGTAATTTGGTTTATCTCAAGTATCAAAATTGCATGTAAAAAAAAGAAGTAAAAAAAAAAAGAAGTAAAGTCAAATTTTTGTGACTACATGAAGCGCTTTCTCTGGTAAAAGCACATAAAAATGCTGCCTGTACTAAAAGAAAAGCAATAATTATCAACTTCTTTACTTTCTATGACATGAAATACAAAGGGAGAATTTACAGTTTTCTCTTCTTTAGCCTCTTCACTATTACCTCCAGCCACACTTCTAATGACCAAAAGCAGCTCCTGAATTCTGAGGCTTATTTTTCCTGTTTTATTTCAATGAAGAAAATATATGTTTTCAACTATTCTTGGTTTGCATTTCACTTGAAAAACTCAACCACAGGCACTCTGCTTTAAATAGCTGAGACAAACACAAGATTTAAATCTTCAATTAACAGGTTCAGGATTTCCAATCCTTATCAGAAACATTTTTCATTTTGTGGTTCTACCTTTTATTTTTTAACAACAAAACATATTTCACCCAATGATGTAGCTGTTGTTTTGACCAAAAAACAAATGGGTTAGGTTACAGGGCTCCTGGGCCAAGTATGATTCAAGTAAACAGTGTGCTGCTCATAAATGACATTTAAATAATATAATCATGACTCATACCAAAGCCACTTTAATTTCTTAAAAAATAAAAACAACTACACTACATTCAAAGAACTCTGGCAAATGTCATGGCAAAAGAGAATAAGTCTCTGAAATGAGACGCTGATTTCATAATGAAAAGTATCACAGCAGGAAACATGCGCACCACTTTGAAATGTAATTTGGTTCAGCGGGTGAGATGATGTATTTTGGAGAACTCCATTTTGCTGATTTTCAACAGCCACTTCACCAGCTCCCAGGGCCCACACTGAAACCTCTGGTCACACTTCTTGGCTGAGAAGAACACGCCAAGGAAAGGCAGAATCTTCAGGGTCTGCAGACGTGCCTGCAGAAGAGCCCTGTGGAAGCTCTTCAGGCCTGATCTCCACAGAAAGGTGATGAACCTAAAGCCCAAAGACATTAGTCCTGATAACTCACCCACCCACTCAGAGTTCACTGAGGTACCCAAGTAATGTTACCTCAAGGGAGATCGAGCCGGCCCCCTCCCCAGTCAAGAGCTCACTCTCTAGCACAGCAGACAGATGACGATTAGGATGATTTTAAATGTTAATTGAAGAAAATAAAATGAAACAATGATATAAATAACTACTAAATTTAGGCCACTATGAGAAAAAACAGCACCCGAATGATGAAAAGAAGAGTTGGCATGGCACACATCTGTAATTCCAGCACTCAGAAGGCTGAGGCAGGAGGATCTTGAGTTCATGGCTAACCTGGATTACAGAGGAGATGCTGTTAAAAAAAAAAAGAGAGAGAGAGAGAGGAAAAGGAGGGAATGGGAGAGAAGGGAAGAAGGGAGGGGAAGAGAGAGGCAGGGGAGGAAAAGGAGAGGAACAGGAAAGGAAAGGAAAGGAAAGGAGCCAGCCATGGAAAAATCTGGGGCAAAGCATTCCAGGAAGGTGGCACAAGCTAAAGGCCCTGAAGCATACAGAGCCCAGAGGGGAGCTAAGGGCAGCTTCAGATGAGGATAAAGATTGAGCAAGGTCAGTTCACTCAGGACCAGAGGATCTTAAGCAGGAAAACAATATAATCTGAATGTTTTCAAAGCATCTCTTTCATAATACATGGAGATTCACTGCAGAGGAGTGAACACAGAACAGAGACCCCTGAAGAAGCCACTGGACAGTCCCGGTGAGCAAGTGGAATATCCTCATATTAGAAGCAGAGGATTTCCATATCTGTTTTTAGCAGTAGGATGGATAGGATTTGCCTGTTGTCTTTGGACCCTAATTCCATAGCTAGTAACGACAATGCTACTACAGCTGATAGAGGCACTATGTGTTGAATAAAGTGCTAAAACATTTCATTAAATTCTCAAATCAACCAAATCAAGTAGATACCTTTATTATGCCTGTCTTATAGAAAACGGATGTTCTGAGAGGCTGAGGAAGCAGCCCAAGACAGCAGAGCCCACAGGGAGACCGCCCCAGGTATGATGTGGTTCCTTACGGCAGTCCTGCTGCCCACTCTGGACAATGTGGGAGACTCTTTGGCATTTACAGACCAAGGTTTCTTTGCCCTCTGGCCACACTGCACCTTCTAACAACCAACAACCCTGAGAAGGCCTCCAAAGTTGGCAGTGAGAAGCCTAGAGGGCTGCTTTCAAAAACCATAGTTTGGCATCTTCAGCCTGTGGGACCAGCACTGCTTTTGAAAAAGAACAGATACAGAAGGACCTTTTAGTTTTTAGGCCTTTTTCTGGTCCAGTGTCTAGAACACCAACTCAAATTGTTTGTAAAGGATGAGTATTCATTCCTTAAGTGGTTCAAACTAGTCAAAATTTCTTCTGCTTTTTAAGGCATTAATATTTGAGTAGGCAAAGTTACAGTTCACACATTATATACAAATAGGGAATTATTTGGCATTTTCTGAGCTATTTTACTTTATTGTATCAAAATACCACAAAGACTGTATACCAATTATAAAATACCGTATAATTCCTATGAACTTTCTACTTCAAACCAGATAAACTATAAGGAGAGGAGGGGGAGTGCAAGGGAAGGATGGGGAAGGGGGGAAAAGAAGCTATACCATGTACAGGCTCAAACTAACTATGATGAATGTGATCATTATGTTTATCTACAATGTACCAATACATGTTGTTGGTTAAAAAAAAGAGAGAAAGAAAGAAAAACAGATAAACTAAATCTTAAATACAAACTAGAATCTTGTTTTCAAAGAATGCAGAATTAAATTATAATAATCCCCAATATTTTTTATTCATCTCCTTAAATTCATCATGCCAATGTGTGAGGAACTCATGTTTTAACATAACACACAATAACCAGAGAGCAGGTGATACCACTTCTTAAGCTAATTAGAAAAGAATTTGAAAAAAAAAAAAAAACAGTTCTTGCAAGTGTACAAGTTGTGATCCAAAAATATGGTGAATGTTTTAATTTTTTTAATTATTATAGTAAAAGATACACTGCCATTAATCTCCCTCAAAATAACCCCTCATTTCAAACACACTTATCCCATGACTCATGCCACCTTCTGAAGCAGCTCTGGAAGTCCTCTTTCTTAAGTGTCTTTAGTTGTGCTGTCGTGGCTGCCTGGATGACCTGAACATTTACCTTTACCTAAAAACATTACCTCTCCTGGTCACTTTGATTTTGTGGAAGAGCCAGAAGGTACACAATGCCAGCTGTGGTGAATAAGGCAGATAGGGACACATCTTCACATTTTCGTGAGTCTGCCTTTCTGCTGGATGGCGCAGAGGCCACATTAACCATATTTTTTTTATCGCGCCTCACAAAAGCACTCAGGAAAGAGGACTTCCACTTTTGCCTCAGAAAGTGGCAAAAGTGAGGGGATAAATATGTCTGAATCAAGGGAGAGTATTTTGAGGGGGACTAATGGCAATGTGTCTTACTGTAATAAATTTTTTAATTTAGACGCCATATATTTTGATCACGCCTTGCACACGTAAACATTACTAATTCACAACCTATGCCCAAAGGATAATAATTTTACATGGGTAACTGTACAGATCTTTGGGAATTTTCTACAGGAGCTAACCGCTCCTGGGTTTGACAGGCAGCCCCAGAGCATTCCAGGCCTGGAAATTATCTGAGGAAAATACACCTCTCTCTCTCCACATCAGAACTCAGGTCACACTCCACCCAGACTCTAAACCTGGTCTCATGCTCCACACTGTTCCTGACATGACCTAGACTGTTACTCAAGCCTCTGTCCGTGCCACCCGACCGCAGCAAATCTGTGGATGTTGACACCCACTCATCTCCTGGGATCCCACGCCTTACAGCCCACACAGGTGTAAATGACTGCAGATTCCAACCTTCAGTGTCTCCTTGCCCACAGGACCCCAAGTCTCTCCCGTTTCATCAAACCCCACGGAGACCTCTTGCACACTGGCAGTATTCCAGCACCTTGGCACAATTCCTGGTTCGCTTGTATCCCAGCACTTCTAACAACTCAGGAAATCGCAAAGCAAAATTATTCTGCACATTCCATGGAAGAACACAGACTCCAGAGCTAGACCACCTGGGATAATCACAGCTAAATTAACCTCCCATGCCTGAAGTTCCTCAGCTGTAAAATGGGAAACAATAATGCACCTACCTCCTGAGGTTCTTGTGAGAATTAAATGAAGCATGTATAAGGCTTTTAAACGTTAGTTGCCAATTGCTATTATGACACAGAATTTAGCTTAGGATAAACAGGTCTCTATACAGTGAGGAAATCGGGGAGAAAGGCTCACATCAAAATGCTGTCTTTCCCAAGCTCTCTAATTCTTCTGTGGAAAAGTCAGCAAAACAGCTTGCCTCTCTTGGCATATAACACATTCATTATAAAAATTTTGTTAAAAGCTTAGGAATTTTGAAGTGTTGCCCTATACTTTTCTTTTTTTTTTTAATTTTAAACCAAGAGCATGTATTGGTACATTTTACATACATTGGTCACATTCATTACATTTATTCTGTACCTACACATGGTGCATCTTGGTGCCCTATACTTTTAAGTTACACTGGATGATTTTCCCATCATTTTGTATAGCCCTCCAAATCCTCACGAGTTTGATGGACAACGGATATCATACAAATCACACGGGCAGAGATACTCAGGTGACTCTTCTGTGTCTCAGCTCCGTGAAATGGCATCACACTGATCCGCACTGCGAGCACCGAGACGTTAGGTGTGGAGCGAGCAGAACACGCCTGACACAGAAAGCCCTCACCTCTTCCCAACCGCTGCTGCCAGCAAGTGGCCGACACTTCTGGCATGTCTCTCCACACAAGCCTCTCTGTGCCCCCAAAGGCAGGACGTTTTAAATGCACTGAGCAGGTCCCCACACACACACTGTCTCCTCCCCTGACAGTGAGCTCCTTGCGGGAAAAGGCTCTACTTCCTCTGTACCTCTGTCCCTCACAAATGCACAGTAAATAAATGATGGCTCACTCCTTTAGATTTCCAGAGTTTTCAATTTTAGATCCCTTATCCTAACACAAACTGCTCCAGAAACCATCACTTTAGAGAGCACACCCTCAGCAGCAGTCAGTGAACTATGTTCTAGCACCTTTCGGCACCATCAAGCCCCATCGCCTACTAAGACAAATCCACCTGCTCTGAAACACCACATGTCTCAAAAAAGAACAGACTTCTTTGTACAAATAAAAATGTACTTCTAAGATGCTTACCTTGCCTCATAAATGAAAGGGCTTTTGCTTTGATATTGTCTGTCAGCTGTTTCTTTTTAGTCAGATAATCCAAAACGTAGATATTTGGAGCAAAATTGATCATGTTCTGTTCACCGCAGCCATAAGGCATCCTAATCAGTGAGGCTAAGCCACTGATGGAAGGGCCGAGGACATCTCCTGGAAGCACGAGAGAGCCCAATCACAGGGTGAGCGTGATTAGAGACAGTCACATGCAAACTGGGAACACAGTAGAAACTTTACACCAAATTATATGGTAAAAAAAATAACAACGTGGGGCTGGGGATTTAGCTCAGTGGTAGAGCACTTGCCTAGCAAGTGCAAGGCCCGGAGTTTGATCCCCAGCACCCCCCCAAAAAAAAACACAATGGTACTGAACTTGCAAATTAGGTAGTAAACTAGGAGACTTTTGAAGATATATGCATAGTACATAAAATTTTTTTCTTTAAATCTTGAACAAAAAATATCAGAAATTGATTAGGAATCATCATTCTCATACAGGAAAGAAATGTTTTTTTTATTATTATTTCCACATAAACATAACTTTATACTGATTTCTTACTAATACACTACAAAACTTTGAGAAACAGTATTTCTTAAAACAGTAAGAATGGTAGAGTTTTGTAACGCACTCTACTGAGCAGCAGCAAGGTAACAGCAGCAAGAGCCGTTAAGTTTTCAACGGCTCTTGGGATCAAAAAAGATTAGGAACATGCTTCAAAGTTAGTCATCTACAATTAAACAAAACACATGCTTAAAAGACTCTTCTATCCACATTCTAATACCATGTCTCAAAGAAATAAGTAAAAATTAAGATATATGGAGGCTGAGATTCTAATTTTGACTCCCCTATTAAGTTATAAGAAGAATATTCTCCTATATAGTTTATTTTTAAAACTTATTCCATGTTAAATCCAAATACTTACTGAAAATCTGATCCTAAAAAATAATTTATACAAAAAATAAAAGAAGACCTCTTTCCTATGAACAGGCTACAACCTCACCAGCACATCTTCAACTTTAGATGCCAACACAGTGAAACAAGTCATACTATTGCCACTACAAGTCACATTTTTAATATTCAAATGAAGCATAAATTTACAATCTCAAAAATCCAAAGAAAAAAACTAAAATTCATACATTCTGGGCTTCAAAATACATTTGTTTAAAAATATACGAAAATAAAACTTGAAAAAGCTATTCTTTATATTAAGCATAAATATTAAATCTCAAGAGTATTTCTATGACCGCACATAGACTCATTCTTATTTAAGGAGTGGTGGTATACATTTAACCTTCAAGGATTTTTCCATACATCTGCGTGTGTGTGTGTGTGTGTGTGTGTGTGTGTGTGTGTGTGTCTACTTGTGCAAGCACTGTATCCTCCAGCATCCTAACACTGTGGGAGAAGCTTAGGCAGAATTCCCCTAAACAGAAAGTTTAATTCCTCTTAACAATTACATCTAGAGCTCCAAATAAAGTCTTCTGTATAGGGATTATTTCTTTGGGGCTATCATAAAAAGTATTACATGTCATAAAGGTGAGATTTAAATGTACCAAGTCCACATGATAAATGTAATAATTATGTACTTCAAATATGTACTAATAAAAACTGAAATTAAAGAACTCTGCCAGGTGTAATGGTACATGCCTGTAATCCCAGCACTCGGGAGGCAGAGGCCAGAGGATCGTCACAAGTTTGAGGCCAGCCTGGGCTACATAGTGAGTTCAAAGCCAGCCTGAACTGCTTAGTGAGACCCTGTCTCAAAAAAAAAAAAAGAAAAAGTGTCGTAGGTCCTGGTATCTTAAAGACTAACAAACTATTTTGATGTCATTAATTAAACCGACAAACTGTTTCTGGGCGTGCCTGTGAGGGTTTCCGGATGAGATGAACCGATAGTCTGATGAAGGCGGAGGATCTCAGGAGTGTGAGCAGATGTCACCAAACCAGGGCGGGCAACAGCACACGCAGCAAAGAAAGGAGACATCTGCCCTTTCTCCTGGTTCACCACTGGAGCCCAAACATCACATCTGGGATCTTACATCACCAGCTCCACCTGCTCTGGGCCTCGGGTCTCAGACTTACCACCCCAGCAGCTGTCCTGGAGCTCCAGCTTGCAAACAGCCCATCACAGGACCACTCAGCCTCCTCAGAATAAGTCCCCTTTATGTATGTCCTGTTGGTTCTGTTTCTCTGGGGAACCCGGACTTCAGTTATGTTTAATTTGAAAGACGTTTAGGTTCCTGAAGGGACCTAGGAAGAGTGACTAAACCGGTGGGCAGCTTCCTGTTGTAACAGTCACTGTGTCCTCACAGAGAACTGCTCCAAGCAGTCATTCTCAGCCCTTGATTATCAGAACCACTGTAGAATCTTTTCGAAATAGACCAGTCCTAGCCAGAGCCCAAGAAATGCTGACTTAGTAGGTCTCGAGTTATTCGTGTTTTTACAAAGCTTCATAGAAAAGTCTGGCACTCCCCAGGGGTCAAGAGCCACAGGAGCCACAAGCTCTACCTCTGAAAATGACCCTTCCTGCCACAGCACTGTGGGCCTTGTCTGCACACAGCAGCAGCACCCTCCCCTGTTAGAAATGCAGAACCCCAGGTCCCGCCCCACACCCACTCAAAGAGAACTTGCTTTTAAACAGATCCCCAGATCTTTTAAACAGATTCATATACGCCCTGAAGATGGAGAAGGGCTAACCTAGGAGACATAACTTGCTAGTCTACTGCAATCAGCAGTTGGGACAAACTTTCAAACTTTTACGATCTCTTATCATTAGTAATAAATAAGAAAACACACCTATAAATAGATGAGCAATAGACATTATTATATACAAAAAAAACAGTAGATGGTGACGCTCTGTTCTTACCAACTGCAGTGATCTGAACTCTTTCGCTGCCACTGACCGTATCAGGGGGAAACGAGAAACTTAGAGTTTTCAGAGTAGTTTGTTTGTCAGTCAAGTCTAATAAGATGGCTTGTGAATATGATTTTTCTATTCCTTCAGCCTATTTTAAAAAAAGGGAAAAATTAACATGGTCTCGACTTCTTTACAGAGAACTGTGTGACTGTGAAGACAGACATCAGGCCCGTTGTAGCTGGAGTTTATGAATAGCTAGATGTGAACCTGGCATTTCTGGACTCTGACTTCAAATCTGTATGCTTCCTGGTTAAATTAGACAAAATGCTTCATGGAACAGCAATGGAAATGGCAAAGGAGAAGATAAAGTGGGATGGGAAAAACATGAGGTAGGTTCCATTGTTACCCAAGAGAGGAATTAAACACCTTATCCAAAATCACATTTAATACAGCACAGATTCAAGCCCAGGGCTATCTAATCCCAGACCCAAGTGCTTACCCACTATAATGAGTTGTCTTTTTTTCTTCTTCCCAGAAGAAATCTACAAAATCCCTCTCCCTGCACTAAGGAACCCCAAAATTCCCAGTCTACTTATCGATTTGACCATGATTTAACAAGATCCCAATGTAACACAGTTTGTAGATGCAAATGACAGTAAAAGAGATTTTATAGTTACATTGGTTCAGTTTATAAAGAAGTTCTAAAACATTCACGTATCACATTTTTACACACAGATAAGAAAACAATTAGGCATTACCAGGAGGGTTAAGGAGATGACCCACTAGGTTTGCCAACAAATTTAACTGAGAGGAAAAAAATCTTGTTTGATTTTCAATTACGTATTTCCATTTTATTTATTTAGGACTCCAAATAGTTACCTTTACTAAAATCTTCCGGGTGATAGCATCAGAAGCAGTGGGCGAGATGGCTCTGACCGTGATCGGGATTTCTCCCAGATATGTGGGCTTGACAGGAAAAAGAACGGTCGCCCCGTCCTCACTGGGAACTAGAATGTCCTGCTGGTGTCCTGTAGCATTGATTTCCTTTGAAGTCATTAGAATATCAAATCTGTCACTCTCCTCAATGATTACCTTAACCTGGAAGGAAAAAATACCAAAGTTTTGTGATAATAAATGCTCTTTGATAAAGTGTTGTCTTATCACCACATTAAATCTTCGAGACTTAAAACCAGAAGACAAATATTCAGCTAAGGAGAGAATGAAAAGGTATTAGGAAAAACTATTTATTTCATATGCCTTCCCTCCCACCTCAAGATGACTGAGGAAAGAAACCCTTCAGCTCCATTTTTAGTCCTTTCTACCATTAAGTTCTCTCCTTATGCCAAGGAATAGTAAAGTTGTTACAGAAAGGCTATTTCATGTGCAGTATTAGTATTACGAGCAGCCTAACTGAAGTATGTAATCCTAGGAGACATTGGTCCCATTAGAAAAGCATCAGACAAACAGGATAAGTGCTGTTACCCGTATTAAGAGTCTCTGCAAAAGTTACCCCAAGAAAAGTGTTAATCAGACATTAGTCCTAAAATGTATGCCAAAGTTGCTGGTCTCACTCAAAGTAGCATTTTTCTAGGACTTGTATTTTACAAACTGTTTCCCAATTCATTTTCTCATCTGCTTCTCAAAATATTTTTGTAGACAGTAAATATGATTCCCATTCTTTTTAGATGAGGAAACTGTAATTAAGTTATATGCTGGCAAGTGGCAAACAGGACAGTGGGCCTTCTAACTCCAGAGGTTTTGCTTGTACCATGCTGACTAGATTAAAAAGTACAATTAAAAAATAAAAAGCTTGGGCTGGGGGTGCAGCTTAGTGGCAGAGTGTGTGCTTAGCCTGAGCAAGGCCCTGGGCTCAATCCCTAGCATCAAAAATAAACAAATAAATAAAAATAAAAACACTGCACTGTATAAATTTGGTACTTAAAGAAATTATGGCATTTTCACACCATAAAGTTAACTGCATATCCCTAGTTACTCCGGGGGGGAAATATCCACCATGTTTTTCACACTACTGTGGGCATAACACAACAGCAGGCTTCTCTGCCACCTTCTGGGAGACACAGGCACACGTCCAGCCGCAGGAAGCGTAGACACAACAGCACAGGTGAGGCTCCTCTGTAAAGGCATCTCAATGTCACACCACGTCTGCAGGTGAATACGCGCTGGACAACCTCAATAGGCACTGAATGGCAGCGAGAAGCTGGGCTGAGGAGCATGGGCAGGCAGGAGGAGAAAAGCAGGCCCCCCAAGACACAGAGAGGTGCTGTGATTAATGGGAATAGCCTGTGCCAGACAACAGGAGAGAGTGCAGAGTCCTGCTAATGACAGCCAGCCCTGACAAAGGATGTCTATGTTCAATCTCCCAGAAATGTGTGCCATGTCAGATGCCCAAATATTTCACCACCTAATCTCTGCGTGTTTTCTCCTGAAGTGTAAACAATCAACAAAATCTTGAATGTATTACCTCAGTAGCATCTTTCAAATAATTGAATATGGTTACTTCCAAAGCAAATTCTTCACCTCTGATAACAGAGTAGGGAAGATTCAAAAATATGAAAAATGGTTGGAAGGCTTGTAGCTGGAAAGAACACAGTGAATGCATATTTTTATTCTGGTCAAAATGCTTCATGTTATACATAATTAAAAGCAATCTTCACAAAGTCTGTAAAGCTTAGAAGTCCACCTACTAATGTCTACTTACCTGTCGACAGAAAGCACATAACAGCAGATCCCAAACAAATGATAGCAAATTGACTTATGTTATTTAACATAGTAATCACTACACTTTATTAAGCGCCTACCAGGAACCAAGCATATTATAAATTATATCACTTAATCATTACAACCCTATGAGGGTGTTACACTCCTATTTTACAACGAAGAAAATTGCAGTTTGGAGAGCTCTATAACTAGCAAAGGCTCCTGTTAGAGCAGGTAGCAAAGCCTATCTGATGCTGAAGCAAGTTGCTCTTCTGTTAACAGTGTACACTGTGCGAGCCACTTGAAAAGCCACTGACCAAATCAAATAGGACCTGTTTCAGACTAGTGTGGGAAGCCTCTGCTGACTTCATTTCACACCAGCACATTCATGCACCTCCTCCTCCTCCTTAGTGATCCAATTCTGAAACTGGCTGAGCCTGCCAGGGCTGCCCAACCCTCCCCTCCATCTCTGAAGCTAAACCTGGACTGGTTTAAGCCAATGGTGTCACTGGCGACAGTAACGCCCCCACAGGTTTATTTGGACATTTGTGAAGGAGTCTTGGACTGTCACAAAGATTGGAGGGTGTTACTGGCACCCAGTGGTGAAATTCTACCAAGCTGAGGGAGTCCCAATCAGTGAAGAACTGCCTCATGTTCCTCAGGATTCCTGAATGTTTCTGTAGACATTCGTGTAGATAAAGTACTTATTTAAAATGCTCTGAGCTTACAATGCAATTCCAATCTATATACAAACCCAAAGCATCTTTCAACATGCAATGAATTTTTCACAGATACAACTATTTTGTAAATCAAGAGAACATGGCACCTTGTGTTGTGTATAACTTTACCAAAAGTTGTTCACTATTTCAAAAATTTACAACACCATAGGCAGTGGTTTTTGAGCTGCTGAACTCAATACGTGTACATCAAACTGCATTTGCAACTGTTATATGCAGGGTGGCTCTGTCCAGTGTAAACATTTCAGCTGCCTGACCACTTACATCCTGAAATACATATTATGTTATTATATATTATTTTCCTTTTATTTCTCCTTAGTATTTCACTTAGGGCATCATATTAATTTTTTTGAAACCACGTGTGTAGGTATGTTATACTTTCTATGAATTTCATTTTGGGATGGTAAAGAGGCAACACAGACTGTTACAAGTAGGGGGCTTCGGGTGCCATGTATCAGAAGTGACGGATTGGTCTAAGCTACACACAGTTGTTTTTATTATGTGATGCAATTTGACCAAAGAGATATGAAAGAAGCATATAAGCCAGGAAACATCTAGAAAAGTTCTGCTCACCCTTGAGGGACACAAGGAAACACTCTTTCTCTTTTCTAACCGTTGGAGGCTATTAGATCAGCTCAATAATAAACCCTTCTACTCAAATCTTAATAGGGACCTAGCACATCTAACAATTTAACACAGCTCACATTCTAAAATTTGAAACATATGGGAAGCAGAAAGGCAAAGCCAAAGACTCTCTTAATTATGATAACATCATAAGCGATCTTTTTATAAAATCTATTACATAGCTGAAACTCTTAGCTTCATGATACTGTGACATGAATGTGCAGCCCTTTAAAATGCTACCTCCACAGAAGCAGTTGTCAGGCCAAGACCTAAGTCTTCAGAGATCACAAAAGCAGTAGCCACCCAGGAAGTGATAGAATCGGGTACAGTAACTTCAAATTCTTGGTAAATCTTTGATCTGAAGTGAAGACAAACATAAAAAAATCACAAAACCAAGAACAGACATACTTCGAAATAAGTCAACCTGATCAAGTTTTTGGAAGAATTTTGGTCTTCTGCATCACTGATATATCTAAATTTAAAATCATTTTAGCACAAAAACTAGATCCCAAGTTCTCAAAAACTAGGTCATAATATTGCATACTGATCCATTTTTCAAAAAAAATCTTTCTACGATGCTTATGTCTTCAGAATGACCACAATATTTTCATAAATTTTGTATAGAGGATAAATGTGTATTTCCAAACTTTACTCCAACTTTTTTCCTAATTGCAGAAAAGGTTTTTCTATATATGTCTGTCAGTGCTGGGGGGCTTTCTTGTGGTGTTTTTTACTTTTTGTTGTAATGATTGTTGTTGTTTGAGATTTGATGCAGGTCTGACTTCAAGTATTCTTAAAAGTCTGACTATAAAATACTAACTAGATTTCAAGGTTTTTGTTTGCAGTGCTAGGGATCAAACCCAAGGCCTCACACATGCTATGCATGCCCTGTACCACTGAGCTACATCCCCAGCCCAAATTCCAAGACTCACTGAGCAGTTATCAGGGAGCCCAGGATTGCTCGGCAAAGCTGAACTCCTTCCACACCCA
The DNA here is from genome assembly GCA_004026905.1 of Hystrix cristata. Lineage (NCBI taxonomy): Eukaryota > Metazoa > Chordata > Mammalia > Rodentia > Hystricidae > Hystrix > Hystrix cristata. Next base: position 33,070 of record PVJO010008407.1, on the reverse strand, counting down.
CACCCCTTCCCGCTGTGGCTCTCAGGGTGTCTTATGAGGAGTGATGTTCAGTTAGCTGCCCTGCCCCCCAGGAGGTAATGGTGAGCATTTCCCGCCATGGCCACAAATGTACTCCTAGCCATTTTTCTCCAACCATGAGAAAAAACATCCTTCATTTTTTTTTTTTTGAAGGACTCCCTTCTCCTTCTCTGCAGCCACAATCTGCATGGGACTTTATTAAATACTGTAGTTAGATTTAGTCAACATCATTTTGAGACGAAAACCTCTTGGCTTACTTAGTTCTTCATCACACTATATTTTTACTTAAATACTAGACAGAGGGCAAAATTTATTTAAAACATATAAGAAGCAAAATATATATGAACAAAGAAGTCTATAACTGTTTACCCCATGTAGGCGTCCAGCCAAATCCAAGTCTCTGGAAAATGCTTTCTGACACGTGGATTGCTGACTGAAGAAAAATCAGGAATATCTAGGTATCCCTCATTTTCCTCCATAAACCTCTCAGCATAATCTGCAGTGTCATCTGAAAATAAACATGAACATTGGTTAGGAAAATAGTCATTGGAGAGAATGAATCGTAAACATGACGCACAGAATCACAATCCCGCTCAACTGGCTGGGATTTTAGAATTTATCCTGAGAAATTTGAGGAGCAGGGATTTACCAAAAACCACATGGACAGTGACTTCAGAGCCAGAATTTAAAAAAGAAAAAAATTATTTTTTCTACAACCAATAATTACCTAAAAACTACTTATCATTTGGTTCTAAAATTTTTTTAACTTAAATGCTTTTTTGTCTTTTTTTTTAACTACCTGTCTCAGCCTCCCAGGGCGCTGAGATTATAGGTGTGTGCCACCCCATTCAGTTTAACTTGAAATTTTAGAGTCAAATTCCACTTCTAAAGCTTCTACAATTTTTCAACTCTCCTCTTTTTAGTTCCTTTGTACAATTTATCACTGGCTATGCAGCCATGGTACAATCATCCAGTTTACTAGGTTTTTTTAATTTAAAAAAAAGCCATGTGGCCCCACAGACTTTCAATCATGTAGCTCTAGTTTTTCAATTTGTATGTAAGACCAAAATAAAATGTAAAGAAAAATCACACTGTCGTGGGCTCCAAGAATATAAAGATGAATACAATGAGACAAACAGAAAATCATAAGACATTATAAGGCTGATGATAGAGATATATAAAAAATCTGTCATACAGAAAACAGTTAACTACATGGATCTGAATGATGAAAGGCACCCTAGGACAGAGAACTTCTGGGAAGTGGCAGAGCAGCAAGCAGCAACGAACCAGTCTCTCCAAGATTTGGAATACAGACACTGAAAAATAACAACTGGGGGAAGGAAAGAAGGAGGGAGGTGGATCCCTGGGACCCAGCAAGGACCTGAAGGGAAAACTGGAGCTTACAGAGAAATTGAAGAGACAGACGACAATGCAAAAAAAGGAAGGAGCAACCTGCAGTTTCTCCCCAGCTCCTGGCTCATGGTGTGAGAAAGGAAGATGGACTCTGCAGAGACACAGTGAAAGCAGGTGACTCCAGCGGCCTCCAGGGGAAGCTTGCCAGTGGAACACAGCAGCGGATGCTGTGCACTACAACAGCTGGTGAGCGACTCCAGTCCAGCGGAGTCCCCTGGAAAACATGCTTGTTGAGATGCCATTTTAGGGAGAGGCCAACTGAACCCAGGACTCAGAGCAGCTGGGGGTCGGCTTCATCTCAGGGCTCCCAGAGTTACACTACCACAGTGACTGGAGGAGGGACAATCACAGAGACGTTTGTGGTCAGGGAGCGATACACAGGCCAGCAAGGGACATCCAGACTGTTATAAGCTAAACAACTTAGGCCCCAACCCCATGACCAGACATCAGGTTCAACCTGAACTTCTGTGGATTTGAACGTCCCAGAACCAACACCAAACCCTAGTTTTGCTCCCTGCCTGCTGGGATTATCCAGCATGGATCTGGGCTCTGACCACCTCTTTTGTCTGCCAGTAAGAGCAGAGTCTTCTTGAATTGGACACTGCCACAAAACTAAAGACCCCAGAAGATAACCACAGGCTTAAAATCACAAAGAAACTTTTTTTTGCTTTGCTTTTGGGTTTGTTTTTGGTTTTGTTTTTCTTCATTTGGGTTTTTTTTTCCCTGATTGTTTATGATTGTTTCTTTGAGAGGGTGAACACTGTAGCTTTTTTGTTTTGCTTTGTCCTTGATTTTGTTTTTTCATTCTTTCCTTCCTTCCTGTCTTCATCAGTTTCCTGAAGCTTAGGTAATCTTCCTCTGTCCTTCAATGTTGCTTCTAATCTCTTTTTCTTCCTTTATTTCTCTGTTTTCTCCTCTTCTGCCTTTTAATTTTTTCCCCTTAGGGTAAAATAACTCTATTGAGACTGAGTGGATATTTACTGTATATAATTTTCCAATTTGTCTTAGCTTTTGTATATATTTTTAATAGTGGAAAATTATTAGTTATCACAGTTTGTCATTTTCCAGTCTGTTTGATGCTACTGTCATTGCTGATTGAACTGTTTTAGCCAAAGTGACACAGTTGCTGTGATCAATTGATCTTCCTTGTATGCCAATACCTAGGTTGTCTGGGGGACATAAACAATACTACAATCCAGTAGCAAAGACCTGAGTACTAGGCCAAATAGGCTGCAACCTCTCATCCCTAATAAACAGAAGAGGTAGGATCCTGGAACAGACTCAAAGGTCAAGAGTCAGCTACACCTAGAAGACAGCTCTGAAAAGTAGTCATTTTTAAAGAGATCTCAATACTAGTAATAAAGCTACCTACCATAAGCAATTTACAAGCAGGAACACAGAAAACAAATAAACAGAAAAAAATAGAAAATGAGAAAATGAAAGCAAGATGCAACCCCAGACTTCCAGCTCACTCAAGACAAATCTAGGGGACACTGAGGTGGAAGAAATCAAAAGCCACTCAGCCGAACCTTCTGAAATGGTAGCAGTGAAAGTAACAAAGTAGACGAATGAGGTTCAAAAAAAAAACCCAGAAATAATTACACTGATAATTAAAAAGATGATGACCATAATGAAGGACATAGTCAGTGAATCTAGAGTAGATAGAAGAACAGAATATTAAAACAAGTGGAGCTTATGAAAGTGATGGAAACCATGAATGCCTAACAAAGGAAAGAACTGGATTACATAAAACAGATTCAAACAGATAAACAGGAGATTTAAAATTCTATTAAAGTATATATAGCAGAATCAACCATTGTGAAGAGAGACTATCAGATACAGAAGACAGGGTTGTGGTAAGCAACCATCAAATGAAAGACTTAAAAATAGCAAGGGGCCATGAAAAATCAATCCAACAGCTGCTACACAATGTAAAGAAGAATAACATAAGATTAATTGGAACCAATGAAAAATCAGAAAATAGCACAAAAGTCATAAAAAAAAATCTGTTCACAGAAGTAATAGAAGAAAACTTCCCAAGCATGGAAAAAGAATTTGACATACAGATAAGTGAGGTATATAAAACTCCAATTAACCATGATCAGAAAAAAAAAAACTAAACCAAAGCATATAATAGTCAAGATTCCAGAAATTCAACAGATGAACAGAATATTAAAAACTATTAGAGAAAATAAACAAATCATGTATAAAGGAAAACCCATCAGAATCACAGCAGATTTCTCAACATAAACTCTTAAGTCAAGGAGATTTTGGAGTGAAGTATTTCAAGCCCTAAAAGAAAACAACCTCCATCCCAGATTGTGGTACCCTGAAAAATTACAGTGGTATCTCGGTTCATAAACTTAATTCTTTCCACAATTCTGGCTGCAAACCTAATTGGATGAGAATCAAACCAAATTCAATGGCTAGGTTCAATGTTGACCTTACAGCAAAGTTTGATTCAGCTGGAAACCAACTTTTAATAGCTAAAACTTGGAAACAGCCTATATGCCCATCAACAGATGAATGGATAAGGAAATGTGGCATTTATATACCATGTAGTACTACTCTGTCATAAAGAAGGATAAATCTGAGTCATCTGTAGTAAATGGATGCACCTCAAGACCACAGTTTTAAGTGAAATAAAGAAGACACACAAGTTTAAATATTGCATTGCTTCTAAGGTGTAAAATGGAGGATAGGTATTGGGAAGTAGGAAGAATATGTTCAAATGGGAAGAGAAACAAGGGAGCAGGAAGGGAAAGGGAAGGAAGGAAAAAGGGATCAAAAAACGAAGAATGAAAGGGAAAAAATAGAAACAAAGCTTTTGTAAATGGGAAGAGGAAGAAAGGTTGAAGGGAGGGAAGGAAGGAGAATGGGAAAAAAAGAATTAAGATATATTATGTACAGGTACAAATTCACTATGATGAATTTGAGCACTATGTACTAATAGTACAAATTATGTACTAATAAAAAACCATTTTTTTAAAAAGAGGGACAGTGACAGCCCCAACATTCCCATAGGAGAGAAAGCAGAGCTCAGATACTGTGTATTTGCAGCAGATGAGCTGGGATGCACAGGGGTGAGTAGGTGTGGTGCTGGGACTTTGTAAAATTCTTATTGCTTCTATTTATGCGGCAAAGGAGGAAGCATAGTCCTGTGATTCTTTTGCAGCCCCAAGGATGGGTACAGCAAGTGGGAGGATCAGAGAAGTGAAAGAACTTTCTCAGAGTCTCTCCCTCAGAGGAGACCCAAACTAGAGTTCAGTCTCATTTTTAGTAGAAGCTTTTCCATTTTTCACAGAAGCCTTTTCAAGCTGCACCACCTGCCTGATCCCTCCTTACAGGAGATTATAGCCTGGAGCTCCCCCATAACCCACTAGCCTCCCCTAACCTACCAGCCCTGCAAAACCCACCAGCCCACCTACCCCGCATGTTCCAGTCCTTCCCAAAGTCTGCAGTGGATGCCCAGGCTGCTCTTTGGCCACTTTGCTCCCACCAGTTGAGTTATACAATTGTCCAGAGACAGCAGTTTTTGTTTCTGAACCAGTTTATGCCATTTTTCCTTGATACTGATTTGTAATTTAAATATCACATAAGCCAATTAAATATGAGTATGAATAAAGGGTTTTTTTAATATGAAAAAAAGGAAAGGTACACCAGGAAAAGTTTCTATTTTGCCTGAAGTGATTTGCATTCCATTTTCCTTAAGTCTCCAGATGAAAAGCATCCCACGCAGCGGGGAAAAAGTGAGCCAATGACAAAAAAACATATCCAGAAGATGACAGCAAGTATTAGGTAAAAATAGTATAAATGAGAAGAGAAAAATGGTTGAGTTCAAATTTTAAAATATCAAGTTATGCCACACTGAAGGACTTGGATTTAATCTTTTAAACAATAATGATCCAGTGATGGTTTTAAACTACTTTTAAAATATGACCTAACCCACGTTTCATAAAGACAACTTTGGCATCAGAGTGAGCATGGCTTAGAGCCGAGGCAAAATAGTGACTTAGAAAGTTTCTGGATGGTCAAGGCAAGCTGATGACAGTGGAAACCTGACCAAGGTCAGGAGGGGACAGACTCAGGAGGCTACCCTGCTCTGCCCCAGCAGGATGCCCTGTATGCTGTGGAGGCCACACACCCCCAGCACTACTTTTAGCACAATCCTCAGTGTGTGGTCTTGGGTGGCTCTCTAGACCAGCCGGGACTCCCCACGCCTCACCCAGGCCAAGCATGCAAGTAATATTGTCACTCCCTACTGACTAATGAGCGAATGCCCTAGATCTAAGGGATAGGATAAAAGAGAAATTGCAGACTTACAAATGCCAAACATGTGCTAAGCATTTTGAGTTGCTGAAATAATACCTGTATGTGAAACTGCATTTGTGGCCATTCCACGCAGGATGATTCTATGCTTTTGTAGTGAAACTCGTAACAATCCTATGAGACATTTAAAATTTTTCACTCTACATTACAAAGGAAAAGCTGAGGTTTAGATAGTTTAACTAATTTGCCCAGGGTCAAAAGGCCAGAATTCAAAGCCAGGAGTGTTTGACAGTATGCCACTATACTACTTCATTAAGGAGTTAGGTATGAGTAGTTAAAAATGAGTTTGGGAAGGAATTACAGACAGACATCTGAGCAGATGACTACTTCATTACAAGAGATGTGACATCATATCAAGTCAAGGAACTGTATCAATTAAATCATATCATGAAAAGGAAAGCAAGACTCTAAGGAGAGAGGTTAGAAACTTCATTTATGACACATTGATTTCAAGGTATTTGTGAGGCATCATGGTACAGAAACAAAGGAGTAAGACAAATCGCTGAGTTGTTCCAGAGTTAAGTATAGTGGGGAAGATGTATGAAGGACAAGGAATTGGGAGGGAGTTCTATCAAAATGACTAATCTGTGCTTTAGGTACTGCAGAGAAGTAAAGGCAGAAGAAGCCAATAACCAGAAAAACTAAAAGTCAAAAGACTGAAGACCAAAGAAGACAGTTAATAAATGTAGAAGTGTAAGGGAACATAAAGGTGAAGGCAAAGGCATTGGAAATGTCAGGGGTACAGAAGTGTTTGGTGAAAACATCACTTGGGGCAATTATCATCCTGATGGTGGTGCCCAACGGATGTGTCCACTAGATGTGCCAACCGCACAGACATTCAATCTCCCAGGTTAACAGCAGGAATAAGACTGCATCTCTTATGAGTGTCAGCAGTATACCGATAAGAAAGGAAGAAGTAACATGAATGTTGATTGAAGAAGCCATGGTTGAAATGTTTGAGCTTCCAGTAACAGAGTGCTCTTAATTGAGGGCTGTTGAACAAGGTCTGTAAATAGACAAGCAAATCCTGGGTTCTTTACCCACTCACCCTCACAAATGAGTGTCTACCACCTAGGAAAGTCACCAGGAACATAATATGTTGGTGGGAATGTCAGGTTTCTTCTGTGACACTGAAAGGTCAGAAGTTTCTTGGAAAAGGTAAAGGACAGAACAAGCACAGTCATTCTTTGGTGACTGGTTCCTGGATGGATACCAAAATCTCCAGATGCTCCAGCCTCTAATAAAAAATGGTGTGGTATGTGCAAACAATCTACCTGCTCTCATATGCTCTCAATCATCTCTAGGTTACATATGATACCTAATATGACGCAAATAGTTGTTATACTGTGTTGTTTAGGGAATAATAACAAGAGAAAGAGTCTGAACATATTCAGGACAGAAATCTTTTCTTTTCTCTTCTTTTCTTTTCTCTTCTCTTCTTCAACACTGGGGATTGAACCCAGGACCTCTGCACTGAACTACATCCTCAACCCTTTTTTTTTCATTTTGAGACAGGGTCTCATTAAATCACTAAGTTACCCAGGCTGGGCTAGAACTTTCAATCCTCCTGCCTCAGCCTCCTGGAGTCCTGGGATTACAGGTGTGAGCCACCACACCCAACTCAAATGCCATTTTTTTAAAAGTATTTTCAATCCACAGTTGGTTAAATTCACCAATGTGGAACTCACAGATACAGAGGCCCAACTATATCACTGACAGTAAAAAGAGGACTACAGTGAGCGTCAGCGGGATGTGGTAAGCAGAGATGAAAAAGATAAGCAAAAACTGTGACTGAAAAATGGGTAAAATAGATGCATGCTGGGGATTTAGCTCAGTGGTTACAGTGCTTGCCTTGCAAGCACAAGGCCCTGAGTTCGATCCCCGGCACCACAAAAAAAAAAAAAAAAGTAGATGCATGGAAGGCTGTGTAGGACAGAGAATTCTACAGGGAAAGTTAAATGTACTACATGTTTTAAACACACAGAGGTTGTGACAAATTTGTAAATCTTCAAGACTGTGAAATTCTCTTTTCGGCTTCAGGACAGGGCTCAAGGTGTGTTGTGGGGCCAAGAACAGCCCAAACCCAGACAGTGGGGGCTTAATGCAGAGTAACTGAGAACGCTGACAGAAGTGAGGATCGGGGATAGAAACGGTGACAGATCTTGAAGGTGCTTCATGGATAATATACTAGGATGATTTTATCTGAAAAAAGAGAAACTTCTATGTTAACCATTCTTACATATGTATTTTCTTCAGTCAAAACATTTTCTAAGGCTGAGGGAGAAAAGTCACAAATCCAAGCTCAGCCTAGGCAACTTAGCCAAACCCTATCTCAAAATAAAAAATAAAAAAAGGACTGGACATGTAGCACACTGGTAGAGCACCCCCGGCCTCAGTACCCAGCACCAAAAAAGAAAATTGTGACTTCTCCTTAAAAGCATGCTGAGTATTCCTGAGTGGCCAACACTACATAACAATTCATGAAACTCGGATATAGATATGACCCTCCTGGGAAGCACTCAGGTTGATGAGAGAGAGAGAGAGAGAGAGAGACCCTACTTGTGGCACCTGAGCTATTTCCTAGGTGAGTATCAAAACGCTAGAGAAAACATGTGTCAAAAACATGTTGCTCCTCTTAACTAATTCCAAAATAGTAGCACAGTTTGCAGTGTAAATTGGAACCACAGGATCTTCCAATATAACCTCTCCCAAAAATTAAACAAAACAAAATGGGAAGCATTCATTTCAAAGATCAGATATGAGCCCAGATGACTACTGCACGTCCCGTTCCAATATTTTAGAACACAACCAGAAAGGATTCATGCCTACACGAAAATGTTAAATACCTGAAGTAAAAGACAAACATTTTACCAGCATGTTGCCAAGTTCTACTTACAAACACCATCAATATAGTCCTTCACAAGGTTTGCATCCGTCAACACCCAGAGGCCACATTCCTATAAAAATATTAATTTTAATTTTCTTTTAAATAAAAGTTTAAATGTACTCTAACCACATAAGCACTCTGACTCACGCTTGCTCATTTTTGAGAGCTTAGGTATATACTTTCTCACTTTCTCTCCCCTCCTTAACCCCCAGACACACATACAGGTATGAACAGTTATTTCAAAGTCAAAGATAAAGGAAAATAAACTATTTGTCTAATGATAACTCCATTAATCTTTCTAATAGTGAATGTTTCTATTTGTTTTTAAAACTGAAAGGATTATCTTTCCATTAAGATTATACTTATGTAACAGTGCACTACACGTTAACAAAAAATTAACACTTCATAATGACCATTAATTGATAGTGCTTCCAATAGTAAAATGTACTAATATCTTTTCAAATTATATAGCAAATTAAACATACCTGAAAGACAGTAAAAGAATTCATGAACATGCCTAAATAATATCCTGTGTTATAAAGTTCCAACTCATGGACCACCTATAAAGAACACAGAATACACTGAATGATTCATATAGATGTCTGCCTTCCATGACATTTCTTATGAGAAACTTACATTGACACAGCCCTCACACTTATCAAATGGAAAATGATATGAATCGAAGACTAATAAATGTGTAAATGCTTTGTTCATGATTCAATCCACCGAAATTACATTTATTTAAACTTAGCTTTACTCTGCTGAGGAACACAGAATTCCCAAGAAGTATGGCCTTGAATTTTACCAAAGAAGAACTTGCATGTCACTGATTGACAAGATCCGTCTGTAGAGGTCAGTATTAAAATTGATCCATAGAGGGCTGGGGATTTAGCTAAGTGGTAGAGCGCTTGCCTAGCAAGAGCAAGGCCCTGAGTTCAATCCCCAGCACATCAAAAATAACAATTAAAAAATTAAAACTTGATCCATAGTAGGCTAGCTGAGAAGGATGTGAAATTATCAAAGTATGTTATATGCATATACTAATACGCCAAAATAAAACTCACTATTTGTACAAGTAATGTGCACTAATAAAAATTTTTAATCCCTGTTTTTGTACTTTGGGCAGAAATAAATGGGTAATTGGTTAAGAGTTTAACATAAATTCTGCAAAATGTCCATCATCTAAATTTAAAAAAACCTAAAACCTCACAAAAGAGGAAATGTAAATTACTAATAAACGAGAAAAAATATTAAGCTTCATTGATAAGGCAATTCAAATTATATCAATGTCATTTTTAATAATGAGATATTTTTATTATCACATAACAGTGCTATTATTTTTAGAACAATATTTATTGCTAGCAAGAGTGGGTAAAATGGGCTAAAAGAGTTGGTAAAATTCTCACTCTTTTTCTGTAAAAAGTTAGACATGCAATTAGAACACAACCCAGCAATTCCTAGATATATACACAAAAGAACTGAAAGCAGATTCAGAGCTATTCTCTGCCAATATTCATTGCAGCACTGCTCTCAGTAACCAAAAGATAGAAATAATCCAAAGTCCATCAGCAGATGGATGGATAAACAAAATGTGGCACATTACATACATATGTTGGCATACTACCTAGACATAAAAAGAAACGAAGTTTAATACATGCCATACATGGATGAATCTTGAAAACATGACATTAGGAGAAATAAACCAGACACAAGAGGACAAACATTACATAATCCTACTTCTGTTAAATATACAGAATAGGCAAATTCATAAAGACAGATGTAGATCAGAGGTTACCAAGGGTTAGCAGCAGGCAAAAATGGGGATTAATTCCTAACAGAGTCTCTGGGCTGATGAAAAAGTGGACGTAATGGTGATGGTCATACAACATTGTAAAGTAATTAATGCTGCTGAACTGTACACTCGAAATGGTAAAAATAGCAAAGTTTATGGTACATATATTTTACTAGAATGAAAAATCAAGATATTATACCTTGTTAGGTAACATTGGCTATTTCTTCCTTATTTACACTAACATTAACCAAATTAAGGCAAGATTAAAAACCACGAAAGAATCTAAGTACAAGCTGAAAAAACACTTCCTAGTATAAAATTAAACACAACCACTATTTCTGTTGCATTGACAACAACAACAGCTACACCCCCAGTAAACAATCGTGATGCTGGACCAGACACCAATAAGAAAATGACAGAATGAGAGACCGGAAATCTCTTCCCATCTCAGCAAGCAGGCAAATGTCGTTTATCAACCACATTCAATGGAGCCAAAGCCAGAGGAAGGGAGAGCAAAGGTTTTAGTTCTGTGACTCTCACAAAACACAAAGATACACAGGTCAGCTTCTGTGTCGCTCAAGTGTGAACAGAGGGAAGCGCTCAGGAACAGCATCCACCTCTGAAGAAGCTCCCTCCTCTCACTGCGCCAACAGTTAAGCTGCTCCCCACCCTGATGATGGAGAGGCCACGTCTGGACGGTATCCCCGGAGACCTAAGACACCTGAAGTATTCTAAGACATCAAGATGCTCCCGGCAGCCCATAAAATTAAGAAGAAATAAGTCAGAATAGTCTATTGTGACAGATTCCAGACTATCTTTCAGAACCAACCCTGGAGAAGCAAGAAGAGCCCAGCCGGAAGCGCGGGTGCCTGGAACGAGCCCAGGCAGAGCGGAGGCCAAGGGGACGTACTGCAGGAAGAGGCAGCTCGAGCCTGAGGCAGGGGACACCTGGAGGCTGCAGGAGGCAGAGAGAAGGAAGGTTCTGAACTCTGCTCCCATGTCTCTCCAGGGCGGTGGCCTTGGGAAAATTTTCCGTGCAACTTCCTGCGGAAACCCACTCATAGCCCTCAAGCATCGCTCTTCCTCACCTCTTCCCGGCCCCAACCTCGGGAGACTGAAACCGAATAGAAGTAGGCAGCAAAGAGAGGACCAGTGTGATTCTCCAGGCTGCGGTGTAGCACAGTGGCAGACACTCGCCTGGCTCGCAGGAGGCCCTGCGTGCAATCTCCAGCACCCCAAAAACAAACAAAACAGAGTGATTCTCCAGCCCGCAAGGCGTGATCCTTCCCCTCTCCTTAAACTCTCAGAACTTACACCACAGATTGTGCTGTTTGTCCCCCCTCAGAGGACATCATTCTCTCTCGGGAGAGGTGCCCAATCAACTGGACATCCAAAGAATGTAACTACTATAAAAGAAAAACACCCGGCTGAGGAGCATGTGCCGCATGAAGCAGGACTGTTTAACTCAAGAGCTTAAAATGAGCATAGGAAATAGGAATAGGAGAAGAGGGGAAGTAGTAGCAATGTGATACAAGAACAGGAAGTAAGACCCAAATTTAACTGACATTTTCCAGAGCTTATATTAAACTCTATCCAACATAACCCATTTATCTCTGCCAACATACAAAAGTATAGATCATTTATTAGTGGATGTCAGTTGTACAAATAGTGGGTTTCATTTTGGCATTTAGTATATGCGTACAACATGCTTTGATCATTTTCACCTCCCACTACCTCACCACTTACATGAGGTAACCATGCAGGTCCACTTTAAACTTGGACTAGTGTGATTCTTTCATGCAGTAAGCTGAAAAGTCCCCAAAAATGAAATAAAGTATAAAACAAAAACTTAACATAACAGATTATAAATAAAACAATGAAAAAATACATCAGGCGAATATGAACCAAAAGAAAGCTGGAATGGTAATCGTAATACCTGACAAAATTTAATAAATAATACTACATTATTTATTAATAGATAATAGTTACATATGTATAACATGTGTATTATAAAAATATATGTGTAAATACTATACATGTTATATGTGTTAATATAAACAGAATGAAAAACAAGCAACAAGATATATCATGTACAGGTACAAACCCCCTATGATGAATGTTATCACTGTGTACATCTAAAATGTACCATTAAAATAAAATAAATTATAAAAAAGTAAAAAGAGAACAGAAGGAAAAAAATATAAACAGAACGAGTGATAGAGATAAAGACAGAGACAGAACGTGTCTACCAAATACTGTAGTACTGTGTGTACATATACGTGTGTATACAAATTAAACACGTTTTTCAAGATATTTAGAAAGCTGAAAATAAGATATACTATTATATTCAGTTAAATCAAACGCAAGATTTCCAGACTTTTTGTTTTGCAGGACTGGGGATCAAACCCAAGGCCTCCCACAGGCTAGGCAAGTGCTTTACCACTAAGCCACACTCCAGCCCCAGACCTGTAGACTTTTAAGAACAATGTGAATTTAGGAAAAGTCAAAGAGAAAAAAATAACTAGTTTGTTTTAAGGGAGTTTTCTAAAAAAAAAAAAAAACTGAGAAAAGTTACTTGTGTTGCTTGTATAGACAGAAGCGAATGCATAATTTCCCACAAGTTAATTGATTTTACAATATAATAACCAAATCAGCCTAACCACACATACATTTCTTCCACATCTATAATCACTGTACTAGATCAATTACTGGACATAGACTATATAATCTGGATTACAACCAACAGTAGCACACAGACAAAGATCATATGAATAAAACCAAAATGATGAATATGCAATTAGCTTATATAATTCTAGATATTTATGTACTTCTTAGTTTAGAAATGTTGGCAGGTTGACACGATTTCACCCTTCAATGTGCTGCAAATTCCTGACTCAGTGGGGACTGCAGTTATTTATCTAGTTATTTATAAATGTTACCCATAACCAAAATAGGAAGCACTTCAGAATTATCTAACACTCTCTTATCCAATGTCATCCACAACTGTATACATCAATTTCCTAGTGCTTTCTTTTTTTGTGTGTGTGGTGCCAGGGATCGAACTCAGGCCCTTGTGCTTACAACGCAAGCACTCTAATCACTGAGCTAAATCCCCAGCCCCCCTAGTGCTTTCTTTTTAAAATTCATTTTTAACTGATACATAAATATATATATATATAAAAATTGTACGTATTAATAGGATACAATGTAATGTTTCCATATATGTATGCACTGTGCAATGTTTAAATCAGGTTAAACATATTTATCTCCTCAAAAATTTATCATTTCTTTATAGGGCAAACTTTCAAAATCTTTTCTAGTTTTTTGTAATACATAATACATTATTGCTATCTCTAGTCACTTGCTCTGTAATAACGCACAAAAACTTCTTGCTTCTCTCTAACTAAACTTTGAATCTGTGCATCAATATATCCCATCTCTGGTAACCACCTTCCAACTCAATCTCTTCATCAGCTTCTTTAGATCCCAAATAAGAGTGAGACCGCATGGTATCTGTCTTCCTATACCTGGCTTATTTCACCTTACATAATGATCCCAGTTTCGTCCACATTGCCATAAATGACAGGAGTTCACTCTTTGCAGGTCGAAATTAATTCCACTGTGTGTATGTGCTGCACTTCCTTTATCCATTCACCAGCTCATGGATTCTCAGGTGGTTTTCATTTCTTGCCTATTGTGGACAGTGCTACAGTGAACATGGGAGTGCAGGTATCTTTGATGTACACTCAGCAGTGGAACTGCTCCATCATATGATAATTTTATTTGTAGTTTTGAGAGAACTCCATGATGTTTCCCATCACTGCTGTGCTAATTTACATTCCCACCAATAGTGGACAAGGGCTTCCGTTTCTTTAAGTCATCACCAGCACTTGTTATATTTAGTCCTTCTAAGGGTAACCACTCTTACTGAGCTGTAACTTCTTATTACTCTCTTGGGTGTCTTAAAATAGAGTAGGAAAACTTTGGATGGCATTTCCTTTTCATCCTGCACATTTACAAGGTACAATGTGATGCTCTGATTGTGTCATGATTAAATCAAGCTAATTAATATATCCATCATCTCAAATATTTACCATTTCCTGTACCAGAACATTTAAAAACTACCCTTTTAGAAATTTTAATTATGTACTACATTATTATTAACCATAAACCCGATAGTATAAAATAGCCCTCCAGAGCCACGCCTGCTATTTGATCTAAGGTGGTATTTGTCCTATAAGACAGAAAAGACACACCCCAACTATATGAGCTTCTTTCCACCGTAAAAACTGTACATAGATTTCTTTTCATTTGGAGGTTTTACTGCTTATAAATGCACAGAAACTAATGAGCTTCTTTTAAATATTTAACTAATGCAATTGCATTTTTCTTTTCTAACATATGTCTTTGTAATTAAAAAAAAAAAACTAAACTCACATTGTCCATCGTGATATCATTTGAGGCATTCATCAGATTCACACTTTTGTCAACAGCCACAATCCCAACTATGGAGTCAGGCTGCGTTACAGAGAGCCTAAGAGAGACTTTCTCTGATGGCTCAGCATTAGGTTTACTCCAAAATAGCTTTATCTGAGAATGGGACAAAGTACGATTAGTTGATTTCATGGTGTAAAAGCATTATTTACATATCTTAATAGCAGATAAATAACTCAAAATCTAAGAAAGAGTGTATGTTTGCCTTAGCCCGGAGAGTAACTCTTTTTTTTTTTTTTCACTTTTTTGGGGGGTGCTGGGGATCAAACTCAGGGCCTTGCACTTGCACTTGCTGAGCAAGCACTCTACCACTTCAGCTAAATCCCCAACCCTACCCTGGGGTAATTCTAAAACCACTCACAGCTTTCTGGAGGAAAGGAATAAAGTAAATTCAATTCCCAGCATCTGCCAAGTCTTGAATTGCCTCCCAGCAGGAGATGTAAACCTAAAGTATCCTACACTTCCGCCTCTCCCCCTCCCACCCCAGCCCAGTCAGCACAGGGCAGGGACAGCAGGGTCCTGTGTGCCTGGATAAAGAAAGCACAGAGCCTCCATGCTGATTTGGGCTGAGGAACGAACACAGGAGAGTCCAGAGGGCTCACAAGATGACCTGGGCTGTGGGGAGGCCAGAGGTTGTCTCCAGGAGTACATAGGCCTGGTGCTCTGCATCTCCATGGCTCCTCTGTCACCACGCTCATCCCAACCGTACATCACATAGACCAGCGCCCACCACCACCACTGAACCAAAGGCTTGTCCTGGGCCCTTCCTCCCGGGGCCTCTCATTTCCTCCAGCCCCATCATAACATTGCCCCTCCCAAGACTGCCTGACCCAGGTGGATGGAAGGGTCGCCCTCAAGCTGACCATGCTTCAGGCAGGGTCTCCTTTCTCTCGAAGGATTTGCTTTAGAAAACTTCTAACTGCAAAGTCTTTCTCTGCTCTATTCAGATGTAAATCTTCTCCAAGCCTCTTGCCAGTTCTACAACTCAGGAGTGTTTCGCTCAAGGACCCAGGAGCCATCCCTTAGATGGACCATTTCCCAGAAAGAAGGAACCTAGGAGTTTTCCAGCCTCTGTGGGAAGCACAAGCCTGTGTGGTTGGCAGGCACAGAAGGCTCGTCAGTGACCTGCTTCCCTGTCAGCCCTGCAGGACTGGTGTATGATCTTAGCCCACACTTTAGAGCTCTTCTGCCTTTTGTTTCAAAGGACATAATTCAGTCTCCTCTACTGCAGTCTCCTCTAAAGCCTTCTCTCCTGCTTACCTTGTTCCACACAGTTTTTCTCTCACACACTTCCCAAGTCCCTGTATCTAGTCTGCATTTTTTACCTACACCCTCCGTGGAAGCTGGGAGCAGGACAGGCAGCAGCATGGGGGAGACACAGTCTTAGACTGTGCAGTCCTCACTCTAAGACCCGATGGCTCCAACTCACACTTCTGTGTGAATGGTTTCCAAACCTACAGCTCTTGTCCCTTCTATATCCCCTTCATTTATTCCGGAGTCATTACTGGACATCAACAAAGATTCACTCATTTTCTCTTGCTTACATACATTTTATTTCCATGTATGCAGTTTCTTTGTAAATGGGATAATTGTGACACAAAATAGAGAAAGACATATCTTTGCAAACAGAATTAAAACACTGTTCTCAGCTTAAGAGCCTGACCTGCGGGGCTGGGGATTTAGCTCAGTGGTTAGAGTGCTTGCCTTGTAAGCACAAGGCCCTGAATTCGATCCCAGCACCAAAAAAAAAAAAAAAAGAAAAGAAAAAGAGCTCTACTTGGGTTTCAGATATGTGTCTCCTTGCTGAGGCCACCATGACTCCTTTTTGAAAATTCAAAAAAAAAAAAAAAAAGAAAGAAAAAGAAAATTCACCTTCACCGGGTGATTATTATAATCACTAAAAGTCAAAAATGATGCTCTGAAACTAACAAAATATAGTATTCTCTTCTTTAAGAAAAAAATGTTTTCATAAAACAAAAATAGGAGTTTATATTTTATTTTGACAGGGTTAACAAGGGCTGGGGGCACAGCTTGGTGGCAGAGCACTTGCTGAGCATGTGCAAGGTCCTGGGTTGGATCCCTAGCACCTCAAAAAATTAGGGTTAAAAATTCTCAACAAAAGAAAGTGTGGATAACCAATGCTATGTCTCAACATTTTCACGGACTAGTATTCTAGGGTTTAAAAATTAATACTAGAAGAACCATACTCTGCAAATCACTATTTTAAAACAATGATTATTTTACTTAAGAGGACCTGAAAGGTCACAATTTTTAGTGGCTCATTCTGATATACATCAGACAATTCAGTAGCATTTATTTTGAGTGCAGGTCCAAGGCATTTCCTACACAAGCTGGTTACTTAGACGCTAAAAAGCACTGTTGTGTTTGGAGACCAGACTCTATACTGCTCCTCACACGCAAGGTACCCAAGCTGACTGAAACTGGTCCTGGTTGGTTTCCAGCAGATGAAAGAGACACACCAAACCAGTACGGCTTCCTCTTATCATTTCAGACGGCCTCTCTCCCTCCCACAACCTTTCTCACTCTCACACCTGTGTAAATACCACACAAGTCCAAGCTTGTCTCTGAATTCCACGCCAAACCAATACTGACTAACTATATGAAATATCCTGAAAAAGCTTCATGGATTTGAGTTAAATCTTAATGCCAAGAACCGTATCTTCCAATTGAGACCTATAGGTTCCAACAATTCTGCCTGTGAAAATACATATGCAGTAATTAAATATGAGCAGTTTTATTCTCAGTCCATAGTGCTAGAAGGGAATATAATAAATTTCTGAACAATTTGGTTTAATGATACTTTTGTAACAAAATGCTACGTTTCTCAGAATTCACTAATAGGTTTTCTCTTAAATGTAATTACCTTAAGTCTTACCTTATTTTTAAAAACAAGCTGAACAGGAATTTTTAGAACATCATTTATAATTTCCCCATCATTTTCAACATAATACACAATTATACAGGCCTTTGGAGCCCAAGAATTTTCTGGTGTTAGAGAGAAGGTTGTTGAACTTTGTTTGCCTACAGCCACCAACTGTCCCCTGGATACCACCTGAAAAAAGAAAAACAGTAGATGCATTTAATTTTTTGCTAGAGCTAATAAGATCTCAACTAAAATTATATTTATGATACTTTTTTATTAGTGCATGCTTGCAGTACATAATGATTACAGTCATCATGAGGAGCTGATATGTTTACATAACACATCTTAATTCTTTTTATGACCCTTTCAGCCTCCACATTTATACTTTTAAACACATACCCAAATTCTTGACTTAAACCAGCTCCAGAGCCTTTTTGAATACAAGAAAATCAACTTGACAAACACAGAGAGTATAAACTAGTAAGCAGAGAAAAAAATTGGAGGGGTGCAGTGCTGGGGATCGAACTCAAGGCCTCGCGCTTGCTAGGGAGGTGCTCTGCCACTGAGCTAAATCCCCAACCCCAGTAAGCAGAAATGTTAGGATCAAAGTGGTACTAACTAGAGTAACAGAAACTTCAAACCCATGAGTCAGTATTGTTTTTAATTCTCAATTTTAAATTCTTTTTTGCAGTTTTAGTTTTTAATGGACACATAGTATTTGTATATATTATCGGTTACAATGTGATATTTTAATACATGTATACAACATGTGATGATCATATGAAGGTACTGTCATATCCATTACTGTATTAGTCACTTTCCGTTTGCTTGGATAAAATACTCAACACAATGTAAAGGACGAGAGGGTGATTTTGGCTCATGGTTTTAGAGTCTATGGTGGGCTGGCTCTAAAACAGAAATGGCATGGTGGAGGAAAGCTGCTAAACCACGACGGCCAGGAAGCAGAGAGAAAGGAAGGAACTAGGGACAAGAATACACCGTGACAGGTCACACCTCAGTGACAAGCCTCCAAGCAGCCCTCACCTCCTAAGACATGAGATTTTGGAAGGACACTTTAGACATGAACGTCACCTCAAATATTTATTACTTCTTTGTGTGGAGAACATCACCTCAAATATTTATTACTTCTTTGTGTTGAGAAAAAAATTATGTTTGATTGGGAGGAACACAGGACTCTGCTGGGACAGCTGGATTAGCAAAATTACAAGGCTACAGTGGCAATTTTTGTTCTCTCTTCATATTTTATAATTTTCCACACAATGAATGTATGTTGCTTATTTAATAGAAATTTAAGTTTTAAACATAATGCAAAATTTAATTACCTATTTTAAATTGGAAATTACAAATACAAGTGAAGAAAGAAAAAAGATATTTTGATCGCAATATAAAAAGGCTAATATCAAAAAAGTAAGTTTAACATAGACGTAAGTTACACATCATTTAAGATGATTCTACAATAGATCATAACTTTAAAATCTAGAAGAGATTACCATATAGCTAAATTCCTTCAACTGCTTATTGCCACTAACCACCAACTCAAAAGGTGATCCAACCTAGAAAAAAACAACAGATCTTAATTAACACGTATCTATCAAAAGAGTCCAACTACATTGCAGTTATCGAGTGAGTGGTAAGCATTACCTTTATACTTTCATCTCTTGTCTTTAGCTGGATGTACGTCTTACTAGGGGATGTAAACGTGCCATGAACTTCCATGTTACTTTCACTGTCAAGAAAATAAGCCTATGACAAAAGGAGGAGAGTTATGAAATTTTCATCTCCAACCTTGAGAAAAGATGCTACCTGATGAACAATTACTGAAAACCAAATTCACTTTTTTTTTCCATGCAGGAAATTACATTCGCCCTACAATGGTTCTTCATCATCTTATACCTTATACTATAAGGAGTCTAGTACTTTAAAAGCATGGGAAAGGGTCTTCACCATCATAACCTAGAGGAAAAAAGCACTGCCCCAGTATACTTCAGAAACAAGGTATTTCATCAAGAAACACTTTGAGCAGCAAGAATGAATGGAAGAGCGATGCTTTCCTTCTCTCCATAACACGCAGCTCAGGTAAAAGCAAGAAATCAAACCACCTCCACTGGATCTACCAAGATTCAGAGTAAAATCCAAGTTGGACACAGGGGTGCAGGCCCAGAGTTCAGGCTACTCAAGGGGCAGAGTAGGAAAATCACAAGTTCAAGCCCAGCTTGGACAACTTAGTGACATGGTTACATCCTGTCTCAAAATAAAACAATAGAAAAAAATTAAATAAAAAGGCAGGGGATGAGGTTGAGGCAGGAGGATCACTATGAGTTCAGGGCCAGCCTGAACTACATAGCAAGACCCTGTCTCAAAAAACCAAAAAAAAAAAAAGGCTTGGGATGTAGTTCAGTGGCAGAGCACTTGCTTAGCACATGTAAGGCCCTGGGTTCAAAAAAAAAAAAATCAGAGGCTATGTCTGTACACAACATGCTCAGTCAGGCAGCACTGAATGTCCCAAAGATAGGATTCATGAAAGGTTGGGATTCACAGGCGATCCACTCTAGGAAAGGCAGCTCAGCAATGGTACCTACATGTAAAAAATATATTTTCCTCTTGCATTTCAGCTCTAGTCAGAATAAAACTGCAAAGGACTGAAAATTCAACCTGGATGAGGGTTTCAGGAGCTTCTCCACTATACCATCACATTGCTATATTTTACTGTGCTCTTCAAAATGAACCTACAAGGAAGCATTCAGGCCACTGTCATTAAATTTCTTCTAATGCTTTCTCCTATTTTTAAAAAATAAAAACACATGTCCACTTCCTGCACACTGAGCTCTAGCAGCCTGAGTGCCTAGCACAAGATTACAACTGCAAGGGTGGTGCAGCTGGAGCCCAACATGAGGAACAGTTTGCACCTTCACTTGTAGCTGGCTGGAACTGTCCAGGATTGGGAACTCAATCTTAAAGATTCCATTTGCAGGGAGAGTGTAATTTGTGATCTGGGCAGCTTCCATTTCCTGACTTCCACTGTTCCACCTGCTCCAGAGATTGGTCCTGTTTCTCTGTGTCACTGCTATGACTACGTTATTCCTTCTTTCTTCTTGAGTCAGTCGATTGCCATCAGAACGGGTTACCTTCACCTAATTTTCAAAACAGGGTATTTTAAAAACAAGTAATGGAGTTAAGCTCAACCATCTGCACTAGCCCCCATGAAACTGAACTTTCAGCAGTTACTGGCAGCATTTTCATTTCCACACTCAGGGGTCCTTCTCCAGGAGGTACCGGGGCCATGATCACTGCCTTCTTCTTGGCATGGCTTCCTCATGTCCATGCCCTGTAACAGCATCCAGCACTTACTCCTCTCCTCCTGAATCTCCTCAGTATCTTTTTTGGTTCTTCTTCTCTCTCTTTAAACGTGGGAAATTGTAAGGTCAAATAATCAGTTATTCATATTTCTCTCTTCCTCAGAGTCTCAGCATTCCCATGGCTTAGCTCATCTCTTTGTGACTGTATCCCAGGTCAAAAATCTCCACCCTCACCTCACTCCGGAGCTCAGACTCAACGCCTCCAACTGCATGGGAAATTTCTCCATGGATGCCCAACCACCTCGAATTCTGCACAACTGACACTAAGTAACCATTTGCCTTTCCTGGGGCTGGGTAGTTAGCTCAAGTGGTAGAGCGCTTGCCTAGCAACCGCAAGGCCAGGAATTCGATTCCCAGGACCCCCCTCCAAAAAAATGCCTTTCCTATCTTTGGTAATCCCACAGTTCTACCAGACTCACTCTGTCTGAATTTTCCCTCCCTTCTCCCACATTCTCCACATTTCTCATTCTCTCCTCTCCATTCACACGCCCATCACCCAGAGACTGTCAGTGGCTCATCCCCCAGCTGCTGCCACCCTCCCTCCTGCAGTTAGCCCTGAGCCATCCTCCTCAAGTGGCACATTCCCCCCAAGTTCATAAGGTTTCTGTGCTTCTCACTGCACAGAGCTTGAAGTTCAAACCCATTTGTGAGGCATTTAGGGTCCTCTACACTTCCCCAAGCTTCACCTCCAGATGTCTCACTCCCCAGCGCCAGCCCTCAGCTGCAGCTACAATGGTCTGGTTACTGTCATCTTAGCACACCCTGAGCTGGCCAACCTGAGCACTCACTTCCTGCCCCAGCTCACTTTGCCCCCCGCCTCCTATGCCCACACCCAAACATAAACCCCTACTAATCTCCTCTTCTGCAGTAACCCCCGTCCCCATCCCAGAACCAACTCTTTCTCCTTGAACTCACATTGTTTGACTCTACTCATTTGGAAATGATTCTTTGCAGTCTGTGTAAATTATTAAGATCACTGACATCAGGAACTACCTAAAATTTCTCTTCACACATTCAACAAAAAGTGACCCCTTCTTTCTTCAAATGAAGGATCAGCCAACTATGGCAAGCAAGCATGCCAAGCCGATATTTTTATAAATAAAGTTTTACTGGAACATAGCTATAGTCATTTGTCTACAAATTTGTCATGGCTACTTACATACTACCATGACAGATTTAAGTCATGGCAACACAGAATATGACCCATAAAGCTGGAAATGTTTATCTACTCCTGTGCCAAAAAAAAAAAAAAAAAAATTCCCATTTTAAATATCTATAGAGGGGCTGGGGATTTAGCTCAGTGGTTAGAGTGCTTGCCTAGCAAGCACAAGGCCCTGAGTTCAATCCCTAGCACCAAAAAAATTAATAAATAAATAAAATAAATACCTATAGAAATGAATTCATGACATAATCTTATTCTGCCTTGAGATATAGTTCTGTGAATATTTTATCATCACCACAAAAACTGAACTTCTGAGTCAAGACTAGTCCTTCTCAGACCACAAGCCCAGGCCTTGCACATTGTCAAAATTCACTCAAGTACTAAATGTTCATTCAACATTCTTGGGGGGAAAAAGATTTGTTGCTAATTTTTAATCTTACATATTTGGTAAAACTAAAATTAGTCATTTTAAAAGTCAAATTTAAATTAAAAATTTTGACCACGACCTAATTCTTTCAATTAACAAAAGCTTCAACATAGCAAGCCACATCTAACAAATCACTTGTTAAATAAGTATCCAGTAAAATATGTCTGCTGTCATTAGGAACAATGTTTTTAGTAAAACTAGACAAAGGTCATTTGGAAACAATTCTCTATACCTCACATCTCTAAAGAGGAAAAATAATTATTTACTTTTTGGCTTAAAATGTTTAGAAAACCATTGAAAATACTATTTTCCATTTCGTCTTATTAAATTAGGTGTGGCAAGATGGACCAATAATAAATATAATAACTTACAGTAGCTGTGAAGTTGAGAGATGGCTTCAAGACGGTGGCATAATCAAAAAATTCAATGATGTAATCGTGTTGCTTGAAAAACACATTGGAGCTTGCATTTCTTGAGATACCTATTTTGGGAATTGCACACTTTAGAACACAAAAGTAATATTTCACCAACACCTTCTGTCTACCAAATCTCTCCAAGCTACTTGCCAAAGGGGCTTAAGATCTTGGGGCATGCAAGCCTCATTTCCATGTTGGCTCTGACACTAAGAGAACCACGTCTTTCTATTGTGTTCTCTACAGATAGTCGAAGCACTACTACTGCCGTCTCCCCCTAGTGTCATTTGCACCAGCAGAGTGGAGCAACTAAAGAAGTAGTCTTTTGCTCTTTCAGTAGTTGGTTAAAGCTGCTGACATAGTCACAGAAAAATCCAAATAATTAACTTTTGTTTTCTTATTAAAGGAGAAAACTAGCCAGGCAAGGTGGCACACACATAGCTACTTGATAGGCTGAGGTAGGAGGACTGCAAGTTCGAGGCCAGCTTGGACAACTTAGCAAGACCCAGTCTGAAAATGAAAAGGCCCAGGGACGTAGCTCAGTTCTCCCTAGTCCAGTCCTCAGTACTGAAAACAGGGGGAGGAAGGACTCTCAGGAAGCAGATGAGATTTCAGAATATGTCAAGAGATTCTATAAGAAAGAAGATAGCCAGCCGAAATCTAGGCCTTTCTATGTGGTTTTGAGGTCAGAAAGAAGGAGTAGAAATAGAAAAAAAAATGCAAGTAGCTATCACATGTGATTGAAGTACAGGCTTTCACAGAAAATTAGTTTCACTTTTATTCTGAAAACATCCTGCAGATTAGACTAATTAATACTCATGACAAATTCAACATTAAATAGCGTCTTTAGAAAGGCAACAAATGCCCCCAAATGAAAGGTGATAGTAAGAGAGATGACAGAGCACAGCACATAAGTAGCTTTACCTTTGGCCTCAACGTCTACAAACCTGTAAGTGACTCTGTCACTGTGGCTAGAATTTCTACCGGTCCCGGGGTAGACAGATCCATGTGCTCAGAATGCCCATCTGAAAAATCCATTACCTTTTTCATCTCTTCATCATTAAAAGAGAAGTTTGCAGATCCATTTATCTGTTTTGTTTAAAAGTTCAATTTTATTTTTCACTTTAGCAATTCAAATTCTAAAAGTAAAACTAACCGAAGTCATAGTAACATGACATCTGTCTCCATTTTAATCACCATAAGTGCGTAAATTCTGACTTGTCCAATTCCACAAAGCTCTTGATTTTCTTCCAGTCAATTTTTGTTAATTCAGTACAAAATCTTATTTCTAGAAAAAAAATACACTTAAATTTTCCCCATTGCAAGTTATACAATATCTGCAAAAGTTACCTTAAATGTTTTTGTAATATTTTTCTTCTCTCCCCAAAATGATAGTGGTGAAAATGTAAGTGTTACATTTCCTTTCACTGGCTTCCCATATGTATACCTGAAAAACAATGAACAATTTGGGGCTTGTTTTATTTTGTTTTCACATTTTCAACTTGACATTATCAGAGATACACAATAAAAATATTGCTTTCCATAGCATGCACTAGCAATCTGAGATAAAGTAATTATACTAAAAACATAGTCTGGCCACACATTTCTACAAACTAACCACAGCAAGAAAGGTTCTTAATAAATGGTAATCCTTGAAATTAAGTTTCCAAAATGGGAAGACTTTTAACTAGAGTACCTTAAAATACACACTTTACTTAGGCTGTGAGACTCAAGGGAAAATAAATTGGAAATGACAGCCACCTATCTAAAGAACTTTTTAAAGATTTTGAAAATTCCTCACTCCTAAAACCCTAGACTAGCCCATTAACCACACACCTGTGAGGTTTTGCAGCTTCTGAAAGCTTTTAAATGATAGCTGAAGTTGTAATCACTATGATCAATTGCTGCAAGTTCTAATATGAGCCAGAGGTTTTACTAGACCGTAGCTTCTACAGTGCCAAATGTGTTCATGGCTGCCAAAAATTGGGAGTTTTTATAAGAAAATTTAACAGTAATTTTTTAATCCACAGCATCAGTTATCTTTCTCAGTCAAGTCTCATTCTCTGCTACTTTGCCAATCTATGCTTTAATATTATGTCCTCCCATAATGAGAAAGTCTCTTCAAGGAAAAGAGAGGCAATCTTCAGTAAATCATTTTGCTGCTAGGGAATATTTTTAAAATGTGTTTCCTAGGCTCCTTCTGCCTCTACGGTGCTATGAAAGGATAGGTCAAATGCAGAAGTCGATTTTGCTTTGTATTCTGTAAACTTGAATAGTAAACTGCTGTCTCTTGAATATTTTAATTCAACACAGAAATAACCTGTCGTCTCAGTCAACTCAACTCAAAAGCAAATATGGCATATGCCAAATTAAGAATTTTAAAAAATCCACCTTCACATGTGCCCCCTTCCAAAAAATAGCAAAGTTAGTTGAAACCCTGATTAGAAATGTGAGCATCAGTATCTCTCAAGAGAATCTTGGAAGCTTAACATTGCTGTACCTTGTTAAAAGATTAAATAAAAGCCAAGAGTATCAGAATATTGCATTTTAAAAGAGTTGTATCATGTGATATAGAGGGAGCTTTAAAATAATAATTTAAAGTATTCTCAGATGCAAATATTTTTAATTTGGGTCTAAATGTGAAGCAGGTTGAGTTTTCCAAGGATTAAGCTGATTATAATCATTGTGGGAAAAGAACATTGACAATTACTGCCCTAAATAAAATCTGGAAGCATTTGAAATAAACTATTCATAAAATAGTGACCAGAGTTTTGAAGCAAATCAAAGATATTCTTGGATAATATCATTAATAAGACAAGAAAATTTTTTCTGACACAAAAGATTTATAAAATAATACCTAAAATAATGAACCCTGTAATTCATGTTTCTTCCCACCTACCTTTTTTTCCATGTAATTTCCAAGATACAAATGTCTCAATTCATCAAATATATTTATTTAATGAACCTTATATTAAATAATACACTTTTAAAATTCTGTTCCCAGAAATTATAGAAGTAAACCAGGTATATGCTATGTTATTTTCTTTACAATCCTCTAGCACTCAGTGTGGTTAGTGGGAAAGAGTCTATTATTTATAGTTAGTGAGCTGGGAACAATCAGCAGATGTTCACATCAAAGTTAATAAACAAATAGATGTTTTTATTCCTTATTCACGACAGTTAAAGATTTCAAAACTAAATGTATAGACAATAGAAATCAGGGAGATAGGTCTTTTGCAAAAGAGAAGGAGATCAAGGGATGCTAGAGGGAGGGCACATAAAAGAATTAAGATGTGTCATGTACACATACCAAGTACCCACGATGAACGTATTCATTATGTACTGCAAACATGTACTAATTTAAAAAAAAAAAAAACTAAATGGAGCCTGTTGACCTTCTCCAAGAAATATGTACAATGCCCTGAACATTAACTATGGCCTTGATGGAACCTAAATTGTTTATCATTTACCCAGAGAGAGGACCGTGATAGCTACTATGAAATAAATGTTTACAAAATCATCTCTGTAACTTAACAACAACCATCCAACAGATGGTAAGCCAACAGAACCCATCCTTCAAAATAGTAACGCGTTGGGGATTTAGCTCAGTGGTAGAGTGCCTGCTTAGCAAACGCAAGGCCCTGAGTTCAGTCCCTAGCCCCTGCCAAAATAATAATGTGTCAGTAACACCCAAGCAACAACTTGCCCTAATTTGGTAATAAGACCAAACCTATGGTCCATACAACTCCATTTAGTTCACCAAATCACAGTCTTTTGATTTGGTATGAAGATCTTCACTGTGCTACACATAGCTTGGAACTGAAATCTCAAGGTTAATGCTATTTACCCATTTGTTCTTTCAACAAGTATTTCTTGGACTCCTCCGCCCTGTACTAGGCACCAAAGCAGAGGAGCAGTAAGTAAGACACTGTCCCACCTTCTAGGAGGTGAACCA
This sequence comes from Hystrix cristata, assembly GCA_004026905.1. Classification (NCBI taxonomy): domain Eukaryota; kingdom Metazoa; phylum Chordata; class Mammalia; order Rodentia; family Hystricidae; genus Hystrix; species Hystrix cristata. The sequence continues at coordinate 5,919 of PVJO010008407.1, read as the reverse complement.
GCAACAGCAACACTGTGTGACCACTGCTGGGGGAAGTAGGACAGAGGGCTGGGGACATACCAATTTTGTACTCTTTGAAGCACAAATAAAATCGGGACATAGAATTTAGGAGAGCAGAGAAGGGTCCCAGAGGGATGTTTCAAAAGACGTGAAACTGGAAAAGAACCTTTTCAGATACACTGACAAATCTGAACTCCACTCTCAAGGCAGTGGCCTGAACATTTTCATGCAAAAGAGTTTTTTTGTTTTTCTTCTTTAATAAAAACACTGAGGTTTATTTTGAAAAAATGGTACACGCATTTAACATACCTTGTCCATTTTTAAACCCATTACCCTCCTCTCCATTTCTGCCATGCTATCCCAATTCCCTTGCCTCTCCAAAAGTAGACTTTCTAATTTACCATAAATTTTCTTTTGTTTTCTTGGTTTTTTTAATGGTACATTTTAGATGTACATAGTGATAACATTCATCATAGGGGATTTGTACCTGTACATGATATATCTTGTTGCTTCTTTTTCTCCCCATGCCCCTCCCCTCCCTTCACCCCCTCCTCCCTCCCTGTTTACAAAAGCCTCATTTCCATTTTTTCCTTCCATTTCTTATTTCTCTTGTCCCTCTGTTCCTTTCCCCCTCCCCCTCCCTTGTTCCCTTCCCCATTTGGACATTGCACAAGAGTTTTTAAAAAGGCATTACATTGTAGAAAAGAGAGTGGAAGGGAGTCCTCTGGAGTCAGGAAAAAGCAAGAAACCACAAGAGTAGCTAAGGAGGGAGAGACGATGAAGGAAGCAGCAATGGACAAAAAGGAAGAAATTCGAGGTAGCGGGGAGAGGGAATCCACAGGGTGGAGTGTTGGCAGAATGTGGGGACTGAGAGTAGGAAGAGCACCTCTGACTCGGCAGCTGAACAGATGGCGGTGAGTCCACCAAGTGGGGGACACAGAGAAGCACGAGACTGAGGGGAAGGTGAGACTCGTAAAGCAGCTGGGAACGCCAGGCGGAGATGTCTGGTGCGCAGCAAGATACGAGGGTCTGAACGTCCAGAGAGAAACGTGGGCTGGAGCTACAGACTGAGGGAGTCATTAAATTACGGACAGAGGCAGAAGCCCTCGCCATGGAGGAGAAAACTCTAACAAAATGTGTAAAGAAAGACAAGAGAAGAGCCAAAGACAGAGCTCTGAGAAACAAGAGCTTCTAAAAGATGGACAAAAGGGAACTGGCTGCGGATTCTCAAAGGCGTCACCAAAGGGAAAGGAGAAAACAGAAAGGAAATGCAGGTGGACAAGAAGGTCAAATGCTGCAAATGGGGGAAAACTGTAAAATTCTAAAAATGTACCCAAAGGACTGAGCCAGAAGAAGGTCTTTGTGACCACAGTGAAAGCAGCTTCAGAGGCGTGAAGAGGGAGGAAGACTGACAGTAGGTTGCTGAAGAGTGACTGGGAGGTGGAGATAAGGGAAACGCAACTGTGACAGGCTGTGAAGAGACACAGAGGACAGTCACTGGAAGGCGGCCAGAGCGGGAGGAAGGGTTTGCTTCTTTTAACTACAGAAATGATTAAGAATGAGGATGCCACTAAAAAGCAAATGGTTAAAGACGCCAAATGGAAGAGCCCAGCTGGGGCAGGAGGCTGTAGGATGGGTAGAAGTCTCCTGATAGGGCCAGAATCCAGCCCCATACAGGGGAAGAGAGGTGCTGCTTTAGCACGACAGACCGCTTGGGGTGATGTGGGTGACTATGATCTTCTCCGCCTGATCTGGGACACAGTATTTATAGAGTAAGTCTATGCCAACCTTATAAACTGACAAACACCTTCCCCAGTCACCTGCAACACAGGGAATCCCATTCTTGGTCTGAGTTTCTCCCAGTCTCCTGAAAGTGGGACAGGAGGTAGTGTTCACGACTCATCCTTAGGGTCCAGCCCACCTTGGTGGCAACTGCACTAAAGTCACAAAACAACTCCGCCCTACCTAGAAGAGAACAGCCTGCATTTGTCACACCCATGGACAGTGTCTCCGGGCAAACAGGCCTAAGGAAAGAGATTTTCCCAGGAAGGAAGCGTAGGCTGGGCTGTCATCAAACGAGCCCCACATGAGAGCTCCGAGTCACAGCAAAAGGGCTCACTGCACTCAGACTCCAAACACACGGGGTCCTTCTGGGATGTCCACTTCACTGTGCTGATTCCTGCAGTTACTAAACATCAAACATTATGCCAAGCACTAAGGTGAGAAAGTATTTTCTAGATGTGATTAAAGTCCAGAGTAAGGAAGAAAATGTCCAAATGGAAAAGGCAACAGGGGATGGGGAGGGGGAAAGGAACAGAGGGACAAGAGAAATAAGAAATGGAAGGAAAAAATGGAAACAAAGCTTTTGTAAATAGGGAGGGAGGAGGGGGTGAGGGGAGGGGAACGGGAAAAAAAGAAGCAACAAGGTATATCATGTACAGGTACAAATCCCCAATGATGAATGTTATCAATATGTACATCGAAAATGTACCATTAAAATAAAATTTTAAAAATAAATAAATAAATAAATAAAATTTTAAAGAAGTCCAGAGTAAAGGATATTATCCTGCATAATCCAGGTGGCCTTAAAAGCGAAGTGAGGACTCCCCTAAATTTTATCTGTGGATGTAACTTAGGCCTGTGCCTGGAAACCCCAGCTTCCTTCCCCTTCTCCCAGTCACCCCACAATCATGGAAGCCAGTTCCTCACAGGAAATCCCCTAATATATAGCTCCCACTGCTCTGCTTCTCTGGTTGAACCTGGATTTATTCATACACTAAGGGAAACGATGACACCACAACACGGTGACCACTAAGAAAAGGCCAGGAGACATTTTCTTCTTAACCAACAGTGTCCCCAAGAGACATAGCCACTAAGAACTGTGATGAGGCTACAAGGGCCAGGCTGAAAGAGGAGGCCATGGTGAGTGTAGGGACCCCTTAACCCCTAAATCTACATATAAGCGCTCTGGAGAGTTAGCAAAGTGTAAGAACCGCTGTTGTAACTATCAGATCCCTGGCACTCCTCTGGAAACCCAAGAGAACCAAGGAGGTCTGCAGACTCCACCCAACACATGTAGACATGGATCATGCGGAGCAACACCTCATGTCTGTGCAGATGGGCACTCATTAAGTGGGTACAATGTTTCATGTAGATTTGTACCCACTACATTTCATAAGCATTAGTCAAAGATCTCAAAATAAACAGAATGCTTAGCCTTTAGCTAAGATCAAGTACTGCATAAGCATTACAGAAAATGCAGGTATTTAATATCCACCTGCACTTCCCAAGTTCACACTGGAAGTTGTCTCTTAGCTGAACACAAGCAGAAACTAATTTGGTACAAATCATAAATATGCTCTTGCTTTTGTGTTTTGGGAGATGTTCTGCCAAATGTTTTGAGGCAGGAGCCCTCAAAACACTGTGGCCTGAGGACAGCTTCTGCCAGCAGACTCTATCCACCACCGTCACTGCCTTGAATCCTTCCCAGGCGAGGGCACAGCCAGGAGCCAGCAGCAAGGTGGGTTCAGTTTCCTTTAGCTTGAGAGATCAACTGTGAAACCAAGCAGGTTGTAGAAGCCAAAGCACAGATACTGACACATCAAAAATAAAAGCCACAAGACACCAGTAAAATTACATGAGGGTCATCCCAGCCTGTACATTTTGTTTCTCAGGACTGGGGATTAAACCCAGGGCCTATGCACTGAGCTACACCCCCAGCATTTTAAATTTTTTTTAAATTTTGAGTCAAGGACTCCCTACATTGCTTGTTGCTCAGGCTGGCCTTGAACTTTCATTCCTCCTGCTTCAGCCTCCCAGAGCGCTATAATTACAGGTGTGCATCAGATCCAACCTATACTTTTAGAACCACTAGTCTGGAACTCTGAGTACACTTTTCCCTTCAGCAATACAAAATGCTATGCCGTTCAGGCCAGCGGCCCAAGCCAGGGAGCCACCACGCATGTGTGACATGGGGTAGACTGAAGGTCTCTGTGTACACATGGCAAGTGCAAGAATGTGCATTATTTACTCATCTGCTAACTGCAGCAAGACAACCAACTCCGTCCCACAGCCTTCATTACTGATGAGGAAAAAATAAAGTTGAAGAAGAGGTAAGTTGTCTCACCTCCATGTCATCTGAATTGGGAAGAAGTAAACGTACAACTTTTTAAAAATCTGGCCATCTATACTGCAAATCTTAAGTAGTTTTAGACACCACTTATGGGAAATACTTTAGGGCTGGATTGGTTGGAAGCAGTCACAGATGTATAGACCTGTGGACACCCAGCCATGCGACACAATTACAGAGAGTTCCCCAGTGCCTGTTAGGGCATTTTCATAAGCAAAATGTGTTAATATTCTGGACTCCGTAATGAGCTTTTTATCATACAATTTTATAATGGGATACAATCCTACCAAAAGAAAAATGATACTTACTTTGCTGTGATGGTACCATTTAAATTCTTAGAATTCAAAGAACAGTATAATGGGGTCTGTAGAACAACTTCAAACTTTGGTAATACTGAAAGAGAAAAGCAATCTTTTAGAGAATCTAGTTTCAGCTGACCAAAATTTTAAAAAACAGAGTCGTTCTGCAAGAGTTGATAACTGGTCATACTTGAACTTAGATTCATTAGGATCCCAATTCAGGTTGACACAGATGAAAAGCCCTATGTTTTATTCAAAATTAGAAATCCTTACTTAGGTCAGTTTTATACAATTAAGTGTGAAATGTTTTATAATTAATACCGCTTGATATAAGGCACTCTGCCTGAGTTTAAAAAAATGGTTTTTTTGCTTTTTGCCTGGTCTATCGGAAATTTTTTCTATCAGCCTGCTGACCAAAGAAGTAGAGGAAAGTTTCATAATAAGCAGGCATCTCATTGTTCAACTAAGATAAGACAAATACCACAAAAGCCCATGAGCCTGTGGCCAGGGAAACCAGAGGCCTCTTCCTGGACGTGACAGGACATGACACAACAGTCAGTGTCCACATTGTACCTTTGCACCAACATGCACACCCAGCACGACCACAGTGTGACACGAAGACGGCCTACAAAAAGTAGGACTCCCATGATACATTCTCTGAGATCAGCACTATCCAAAAGAAATGTGAGTCATATGTGTAAGTTTTCATTTCTAGTATCACATTTAAAAAGTAAAAAGAAACTGTTGAAGTCAATCTGTGCAATATCTTAACCCCGTATATCCAGAATACGATTACTTCAATGTGTGATCTGAACGAATGAACGATTAATGGACTATTTGTCTTAGTCTCGGAAGGCTGCAGCGAGCCGCAGGCCTACAGCACAGCTCTCCCCAGACCAGCTGCGCATCAAGCAAGAGCAACCGGTCTGCGAGCGACTGAGGGGGCAGCATGGGCAGACAGTGGCTTTCACTATTTTTAACTGGTTAAAAATGCAAAAGGAAAAATAGTGTAAAGTTACATGAAATTCAAATGTCTATGTCCATAAAATAAACTGCTCTTGTAACATAGGACCTTTCACTTACAAACTGTCTATGGCTACTCTCTCGTTTACAAAGTTGAGTATTATGTGGAGACAAGGCCCACAGAGCCTCAGATAATACCATCCAGCTGGTTACAGGATACTTTGCTGACTGCTTTCCTGAGGGACCATGAGCCACAAGGGTGTCCGTAAACTACTTCCCAGAATTTCTATCGCCCAAGTGAAATGTGGCACAAACCAAACAAAAAGGCTCATATGTAAACCCAAAGCAGTCATGTGTGTTCTGAACGAACACTGATACTCTATGCGTCTCTCCTTCCTCTCCATCCAATGGCAAAATAGCCAGACCCATGCTTTTACCTGTCTGTTTCTAATGCGATTTTCCCAGTGCAGCAGCCATGCAGACCACCTTTACCACTGTTAGCCAAGTACTATCAAACCACGGAAAGTC
>PVJO010008406.1:0-75442 GCA_004026905.1 Hystrix cristata | reverse complement strand
TTTTTTTTTTTTTTTTTTTTTTTTTTTTTTTTTTTTTTTGTGCTGGGGATCGAGCTCGGGCCCTTGTGCTTGCCAGGCAGGCACTTTAACCACTGAGCTAAATCCCCAGCCCCAGCTTTTTTATTTTGAAACAGTAACGCTAAGTTGCCCAGCCTGGATCCTTTTCTTCAGTTTTAGAGCAGCTGGAATTACAGCTGTGAGCCACATACCCAACTGAATTCTGCATGCATTTATCATTATTTTCTCTTTATTCCTCATTCTTTCTCTCTTAATTTTCTCCCCTTGCCTCCTCATGATTTCATTAAGTAACCATGCCATACAACTGATTATTTTCTTTTGAGTAAGCCTAATAATTCAGTGTTTGACACACTTCACTTTAATCATAACAATTACATAAGGTGGCTGCATAGTGATGATAATTACTAGTGAGTCAAGGTGCCCGTCTTACTTCGTTGTGTGACGCTGTGACAGCATACCTGAGGCTGGGTGATTTAGGACAGGTAGAGCCTGACTGGGCACGTGTGGGGGCATGTGCCTGCAGTCCCAGCCACTCGGGCGACTGAGGTAGAGTTGCAAGTTCAAGGCCAGCCTGGGCACATTGGCAACAGAGAGAGACCCTGTCTCAAAAGGAGAAAGAGGGAGAGGGCCAAGTCTGTCTCTGAGTTTCAGGGACAAGATATAGGTGCCAAATTCCTGGCCTTCCACCTTGGTGTATCAGTCAGCATGGACTGCCATAGCAAGGACTATAGGCTGTGTGTTTGAACTACAGGAGTTTGTTTTCTCACACTGTGAAGGCCTGGTAGTCCAAGGTGAAGCTGCCAGCCAGCATCCAGTCTATGTGAGCTTGGAGGGAGAGGGAGAGATCTCTCTTCTCTCCTATTGTCCTACTTCTTCCCTCATATATCTCTCCTTCCCCACCCCTTCAATTCTATAGGGTTAAGATCCCAGCCTCTTTGATTGATTGATTGATTGATGGATTGATTGGGCTGGCCTTGAACTCATCATCCTCCTGAGTGGCTAGGTGTCCCACCTGACCTGGCTGTCATTTAATCTTCATTACCTCCTAAAAGCTCTGTCTGCAAACACCGTCATATTGGGGGTTGGGGCCTCAGCACATGAGAGGAAAGGATTCAGCCCATAGCATTTGGTGACCACATTTCAGAGTAAGGGAATCATCCAGTGACTATTAAAATCACACCAGTCGCTTAGTTTCCAGACTTTTGAAGGTTTTCAGACATCTTTCTCTCACTGGTTTCTGTTTGTTCTCTTTTTGTTTTGTTTTGTTGTTTTTTTTTTGTTTTTTTTTTTGTTTGTTTGTTTTTTTGTGGTGCCGGGGATTGAACTCAGTCCCTTGTGCTTGCAAGGCAAGCACTCTAATCACTGAGCTAAATCCCCAGCCCCTCTGTTTGTTCTCTTGATGGGTTGCTTCTTTATCATTATGAAAGACCCCCATCATCACCAACAGCATGGTTTGATCTGGTTTCTGTTTCATCTGATGCCAGTGTAGCTACTACATATGGCAGCGTATCTTTTCCCAGCCTCTTGCTCATAGCCTGGTTGTCTCTGTATTCAAAGTGGGCTTGGTGTAGGTTGCTGTGTCATGATTTTTATCCAATCTGACAGTCTCTGCTTTTAGCTGGGACGCTTAGACCATCCAGGTTTAAGACACTTGTTGGTGTTCATGAATGGGCTTGAATCTGCTGTCTCATTATTTGCTTTCTATTCATCTCATCTGTCTGAGTCCTTTTCCACTGTTTTTTCTTTTTCTTCTTTTGGATTGAGTCCTTTTAAAATTCCGTTATGTCTCTTTTGTTAGCTTGTTAGTGAAATCTCCAAGGTTTGCTTTGCTTTTTTCCCTTCTTCCTGTTAGTTAGCTGCTTTAAGATACGTGTTGTGCGTTTCTAACTTGTCACTACCTGCCTCCAGGCAACAGTTCCCTGCTCTGAGTTCAGTATTCAACTCTTCGGTTCCACCACCTCCTGGTCTTAACTGCTGTTGTTAAACATTTTCAGTGCTGTAGGTTATCTGGTGATGGTTGTTTTTTTGGGTTTTTTTGGGGGGGTTGGTTTTTTGGTTTGTTTTACTTTTCTACATCTAAAAATGCATTCTGCTTTGGTTTTTAAAAGAATTCTTAGTTGAAGCCAGGTGCGATGGCACTCACCTGCAGTCCCAGCACTCGGGAGGCTGAGGGAGGAGGATCACCATGAGTTAAAGGCCAGCCTGAACTCCACAATGAGACCCTGTTTCAACAAATGAAAAAATTTTTAAAAAGACAGATTTTGAGTTGAGATGGTTTCATTCTGTTTTAGGGTTTGTCTTAGAGCCCATGAGTTCTCTCTCGGTGTGCTGCTTTTCTTCCTGGTGCTGACCCACCTTGACCTTCCTGTTCTTTGTCCTTGGTCCAGGGAGACTCCCCAGTCCTGTCTGGCTTCTGCCTGTGCCCAGCCTTGCAGCTCACTCCAGGGCAGTTGTAGGGCTCCCTCATTTATTACCTCCTAGAGATCACTGCCCTCCATTGTCTGTTGTCCAGTGTCAGAAAACAGGTTTCTTTGGTGGGGGGTATTTTGTCTATTTTGTGTAGTTCAAATTGTGAGGTAAATCACATCACTGTTACTCCATCCTACCTGGAAACAGCCCCTTGACTACCAGGGTCAAGCCATGGTGTTAGCTACCTACCTACTTTGTACAAAAATTCATGAGAGGGGCAGACAGAGCTCGTCCTTTGGTGGGGAGATAAGGCTTGTGGCAGCATCCTCCCCTGCGTATACAGAAGCTCACCCTGGGGAGAAACAGATTCCCTTCTCCTGTAATGCTGGGTCCATCTCGCAGGTGAAGGAACCAAGTGCCATGCCTGAGCTTGCCCGTGATTGGACACCCTGGATCTTACTGTCTTTCTCTGTAGAACTGAATTCTCCACAACTATTTTACTTATTGTAGTTACAGAACAGTGTTGAAAGGTCAATTTTGCTTTCAGAAAAATTTCTTACATGAATTATAGCTTTTAATTTTCTCCAGCCATCAGTTATACATATAATCTCATTTCATTTCTTAAATTGGGAAGATTTTATGCTTTCTGACTTTCCTCACATCAAATACATTGGAAAGGAGATAAACTGTGAAATCTCTAATTTTGGTTTTTTTGTTTTGTTTTGTTTTGTTTTGTTTTTTGAGACAAGATCTCACTATGTAGCCCAGGCTGGCCTCAAACTCTTCGGTGATCCTCCTGCTTCAGCCTCCCGAGCATTGGGATTACTAGCATGCAGCCAGCCTGGCTGGCCCAGCCAAAGCTTTCATACAGACAACCCAGAATATAAATTAATAAATTACTGCCAGATGTGGTGGCACATGCCTGTGATACCAACACTCAGGAAGCTGAGGCAGGAGGATTGCCCAGAGTTTGAGGCCAACCTGGGCTACATAGTGACTTCAAGGCCAGCCTGAACTACACACAGCAAGGCTCTGTCTCAGAAAAACAAAACAAAACAAAAAGCTTTGCTAAGAATGTCTTCGGACAAATGGAGTAGAACATCAGAGAGTTTTAAATACTGACTATACTGGGTTTGCTGTTTGAAGGTTACGTATTAACTGAAAGTGAGTCAAATAATTCCTACCATACCACAAGGTGCCAAAAATCAAAGAGCAGAGTATTGTTTTTTTGTCAGAGGTATATGTTATTTCACAGACTGGAAACGTGGCTCAGTGGTCAGTCGCTTGCCTCATGTGGGTCCTGAGACTGAAGGTTTGAGGCCCAATAGGGGCAGGGAGTAGAAAATGTATTAGTTCAGTTTTCCCAGAGTCACTTAGTATTTGAATTTATATCTGTTTGATCATAAAACCTAATTTCTTTCCTCCCATCTATGCTAGTATTTCAAAGTCACAATTCTCTAGAAAATTATCACATTTTAATATTTCAGATTTAAAGTTAGTTATAATTTTGGTGTCTTATTTAACCCTTAGTAAAATTAATTTTTAAGATATCATTTATCAAAACCCACAGAAGAAATTGTTGTAAACAATGATTATCAAACAGTAGGCACCAGAGAAATTAGAATAGAACTACTTGCTTAAGTTATAGTCAATATTTTATGCACAATAAATTGAGATGCTAAAACTTCTGGACACTATTCTGGACTAAAATTTAGATGGAATTGATCTTTTCTGCTTTAAAGTGGTTTTAATCGATGTGTATAGCTAGCTTCCTATAATAAAGGGTAAGTTATTTAAGAAATACTATTTGTCGTGGTTCTTGTCTAGGTATAGTATTAGTTTACATAATTAGATAAGTTAGATAATTTCATAAATATTCTTGGCCTGCTATATGCCAGGCAGGCAGCTCCTGGGTATGATGGCTGTGTTAGTCACCAGAGTTCATCAGAACCTTTCCTTTCTGGTGTTTACAGGAGGCAGACAGGTAGTACACATTTATAGTTCGTAAGATGGTTTTAACTTGTTCATAGAACTGCCTTAAATTCTGCCACAAACAGAAGAGTCCACGACTTCCAGAGGACTCTGTTTCAAAGTGCAAACAGCATCCTTGGAAAGCCAGTGGTCATTGTCCAGCTTTGTCACAGACGAGGCTTATTTCGTATTTAGTGACATTTACTTACCTCAGAAACCAGTATTGTGCTAATGTGAGCACAAAGGACTGCCCATTGAATTTCAAAGGAAAACATTTTGATCCATGCAGTTTCTGGGGTCCATAAGAAATTATTTTAGAACATTTATTTGTCCAACTCACAAGGAAATCCTCTAATTTTACTTTAATACTAGTTCTCAGTTCGGGTGTTCAAGATGTTTCTTGCTTGAAATCCTTATTCTTCAATGGAAAAAAGCAAAATTCATTCCAGAGATAACATGTATGGCAAAGTAGGCATGTTTTGTCTTAGTACTTGGATTTATCAGCTGTGTATCATACAGGAAGTTAAATAGTATTATGAATTGAGCATGCAATTATCATCCCTTATCCAAAAATTCTTGCAACCAGAAAGTGTCAGATTTTGGAATTTTTTGGATTTGAACTATTCACAGATACCTAGTGCAATATCTTAAGGATGGGACCCGGATCTAAAGACAAATTTATTTATATATCATATACACCTTCTACTGAAGGTGCTTTTCTTGTTTTGTTTTTTGTTTTGTTTTGTTTTGTTTTTGAGACAGGGTGTCACTATGTAGTTCAGCTGGCCTTAAACTCACTATGTAGCCCGGGCTGGCCTCAAGCTCAAGGTGATCCTCCTGCCTCAGCCCCCGAGTGCTGGGATTACAGACATACACCATCATTCCCAACTCGAAGGTACTTTTATACAGTATTTTTAGTGGGCCTTCATTTTGACTGTGCCTTGTCACATGAGGTCAGGTGTGGAATTTTCCACTTGTATCTGCTCAGTGCTCAGAAGGTTTGGGATTTTGGATTGGGGATGCTCAGTGGTAAAGCCCCTCAAATATTTCATAATCCAGCAAACTTTGAAAGCTGGAACATTTCTAGTGCTTCAGCAAAGAGGTGCTCAGGCTATACTGTTGACAGTAAAATACCTGAGATTAGTGGATATTTTACTTTGACTTTGTTCACAGTCGTGTTTGTGTGTGTGCATACATGTATACGCATATGTGTGTATACATTTGTATATTGCAAAAAGCACTAGTTCTGGCCCTGATTGTCAGAATGTCTACAGACATGAGAAACAACATTAGAAAAATTTGAGGATCATTTTGGAAGATAATTGGAATTCCTTGTTCCCTCACTTTAGTAGGCCTGCCTTTCTTTCATGTTTGTTGATAATCCTAGAGAAAATTAGTGATTGGAGAATTGGCCAATGCTCTTCCTTTAGCTTCTCTGAGATTTAGTTTGATGGGATCTTTGGGGCATGGCCTTCAGAATTACTTTAGGCTTCAGCATTTTGGTGAAGACACTGTCAGGTACAGAATTAGCTACAAAGGGCATTGTTAAGGAAATAAATTCTCTTGCGACACTGATGGCTAAGGCCCAGGAGCACATGTAGATGTGATTTCTGTGTGTGTGTGTGTGTGTGTGTGTGTGTGTACTTTTGTTATAGTCAGTGTAAATAAGTTAAATTCTGTTTTTTAAAAAAACATAGTAAAAAAAATCGTAGTGAAAGTTAAAGTGTTTATTGTGCACCTGCTGTGGTCAGGCGCTGTCCTAGGTACTGATATTAGAGTAGTGAGTATGTTCAACCTGAGCCCCGTACTCAGAGTTTATTGTGGAGTTAAAGACAGAGGCCATGGGGTTGAGGATTTACCTCAAGTGGTAGAGCACTTGCCTAGCAACTGCAAGGCCCTGAGTTTGATCCCCAGCACCCACAAAAGAAAAAAAAAGAGGCCGTTACAATAGTATAATAAGTGCAGCATGTTATGGCTTGTATCTAGATGTCCCCCAGAGCCTCATGTGGTCATAAGTGGGGCTTTTCAGAGGTGGCTGTGTCTACAGTGTGTGATTGATTCGTGGTGCAAGTGCTATCCACCCTAAGGACAGGTGGCCTGGATATGACACAAGGGGCAGAACAAGGCTTGTTGCTAGTTACTTGCACGTGGTCGCTTGCTTCCTTTGGCTGTCCTCTGCCTACTGTGAACTGTTTCTCCTCTGTGATGCCCTCTGCCATGCCACCCTGCCTTGGAGCCAGCCGACCATGGACTGAAGCTTCTACAAATTGTGACCTAAATAAACCTGTCCTCCTTTAACTTGTGGGTGTCAGATATTCTGTATCAGCAGTATGATGAGACAAAAGTAACTAAGACACAGCAGGAACTTTTGGAGCTTCTGAAAAGTAACTGAGACTCAGTGGGAACTCTTGGAGCTCTCTCTGCATCTGTCTCCACCTGACTTGAAACTTAATCTGAGAATATCGGTTTATAGTCGTGCTCTCCAGGTGGCCATTCTATCCCTGAGCTACACTCTTGGCCCCACAGCACATTCTAGCTATTGTCTACCCCCTTGCTTTCGTTTTCTCTTTGATACTGTCTAGTCTTTCTTTCTTTCTTTCTTTCTTTCTTTCTTTCTTTCTTTCTTTCTTTCTTTTTTTTTTTTTTTTTGGTGCTGGGGATTGAATTCAGGGCCTTGCAAGGCAAGCACTCTAACCACTGAGCTAAGACCCCAGCCCTTCTCTTTGATATTTTCTAACTCATTCACAATTATTCCTCTGCAACTTCAAAAGTGTCAGGTTTAGGCTGGGCATGGTAGCATATACCTATTATCCCAGCACTTTGGGAGGTTGAGGCAGGAAAATTCTAAATTCAGTCTCTGCTTGGACAGCTTAGTTATTGAGACTCTGTCTCAAAATAAAAAAGGTTGGAGATATTGCTCCAACAGAGGCCCTGAATTCAATCCCCAGAACTGAAAAACAAAAACAAAAGTATTAGTGTTAGAATTTGGGTGGCCATGGTGGATAGAAGTCCATATCAGATGCAGTAGACATTGATAAAAACATAAGTAAGATTTTTACATAAATACTCTATATCTCAGACATAAAAATAGGCTTCAAGTGGGCTACGTCAGCAGAGAAACAGAGCATTGCAGTGGGAAGCAGAAACGTTAAACCAAAGTCCAATGAGAATTCAAAGGAAAACCAGAATTGGGAATTGGACACTGAGATGGTTTTTTTGGTTGGTTTTTTTTTGTTGTTGTTTTGTTTTGTTTTTTGGTGCTGGGAATCGAACTCAGGGCCTTGTGCTTGCTAGGCAAGCACTCTAACCACTGAGCTAAATCCCCAGCCCTTTTTTGGGTTTTTATTTCTTTTATTTTGTTTTGTTTTTTGAGACAGGGTCTTGCTGTGGAGTTCAGGCTGCCCTTGAACTCACTGTGAGGCCCAGGCTGGCCTGGAACTTGCAGCAATCCTATCTCGGCCACCCAAGTGCTGGGATTACAGGTGTGTGCCACCACGCCCAGCACCAAGATGTTTTATACTAAGGACCATATCACCACAGTTCAGGGGTTGATAACTAATACAGGGTACTCAGGGATGAGGAGAAGGGAAGGGGATCAAAAATGACCAAGATAACATATGTATATATGTGTCCTGAATCCCCAAAATGACTGTAATTATTATGTATCACAAACATATACTAATAAAAAAATTAACAATGAAAAGTGTACATCATGAATGATTTTGGGGGCTGGGGGTATAACTTGGTGGCAAAGCACTTGCCTAGTACACTTGAGGCCCTGGGTTCTATCCCCAGCACCACACAAAAAAAAGCAAGAATGACCTGGGTGCTAAGCTCACAAACACCTCAGGTTCTAAGATCTGTCCATGGTTCTTCCCTGAGTTACAGTTGGGATTGGACTAATGGAGTGGGGAAGAGTTTGGGCAGACACATTGGATGAGACTTGGAAATAAGTCCCCACGTTTCTGACATTCTACATTTGGGAGGACTAAGTCTGAGGCTTCCCTTTATCATTATGTCGCTATGAGTTTCGGAGAAAGGCATTTTACCTCTCTGAAATTTCATTTCTCATCTATAATCAAAATACATGCTTCGAGGATTCCTTTGAGCTCTTTAATTCCTGAACTCTACATGAAAGCCAACTTTGGTCTCTCGTTTTTTTTTTTTAGTACATACTAGGGATTTGAACCCAGGGCCTCAGGCATGCTAGGCAAAGATTTACCACTGAGCTGTATTCCCAACCCTTTTTATTTTTTATTTTGAGATAGATCTAAGTTGCCCAGGCTGACCTTGAACTTGGAATCTTCCTGCCTCTGGCACCTGAGTAGCTGAGATTATAGGCATGTGCCACAACATCTGGCTTTAACTTTCTCTGTTCTTTTGCCCAGAGAAATTGCTTAATTTTTCTTTGATGATAAAGGGACCAAGCTTGGTTTTAATTAACTATAAGTGCTTTCAAATACACAAAACATTGAAGCACATCATATGCAGATGAAATCGTACAGTTTAAAAGTAAGTAGTATAAGGATAATGTTTTAAGTTGGATATTGTTCTTTCCAGAACCACACGATCTGGACGTTTTCCATAATATCTAAATTAAAAGAACTTTTAAAAGAGAAAGGAGTAACTGTCCAAATTATTTTAATACTAGGAATCTTTGAAAATATATCTGTCTGATGAGCTTTCTAGAATATGTGTCCTAAGTTGGGAGAGTGGCCTTGGAATCATTTCTGTCTGAAATAGGAAAAGCGTGTGCTTCTTTGTACCATTGTTAAGAGCTGTTGTTACTGGAATGTGGACTTCGAGGTAGTTCTCCACTTACTGATGATGTGTATGGACTTGGGCAAGCAATTTTACAAATTTCGTTTTTTCTTCTGTGAAATGAGCGAAGACCTGTGCCATGGTATTTAATTTACATGGTGTTCCTTAGGTGCCAGGTGGAGTTCTAAATGTGTACCAAGGGTGCAGCCCTTGTAACTACCCTCTGGAAGTTGATGTTGTTATTCTCCCACTCAACCAAGTGAGCCGGCTGAGGCAGAGTGGTTGTGTGAGCTGTGTGGGGCCAAACTGCTGGTGAGAAGCAGAGCCGGAGCCTGCCCTCACTCAGGTCCAGATGTGAGTGCTCTGTGTCATCCATGAGAATCACGAGGCACTGCACAGGGCAGTTCACGGCGGAGACGGCAGAGTCCATCCTTATGTAACTGAGTGTTTGGGGCTGTGAAACGATGACAGTTGTAGGCAGTTTTTGGTACCTTATTATATTGCAGTGCTTTAGTTATGATTTTTGAATTTTGATGGTTATTGTACAGTATAGATGTAGAGTGGAAAAATACTGGGTTGAATTTAAACAAACCACATTCAAGTCCAGAGAGTTGCCTTTTTATATTTTTTATTTCATTGTGGTACTGGAGATTGAACTCTGCGCCCTTTCACTGAGCTATATCTACAACCCATTTTAATTTTTATTTTTAATTTTGAGACAGGGCCTCGCTAAGACACTTTGTTTGCCCAGTCTGGGCCTGAATTTGCAGTCTTCCTGCCGCAGTTTCTCAGAGTGCTAAGAAGTGTGTGCCACCTTGCCCCACCCCAGAAAGTTGCTTTTAAAAGTAAATTCATGACAAGTTTGTTTACACATTACTTGTGTTTTGTAATGGTATGTTGAGAATTTTCAAAAATTGAGTTTAAATTTTGTTGTAGGTTAACATCAAAAATAAAGAATAGGGGCTGGGGATTTAGCTCAGTGATTAGAGTGCTTGCCTTGTAAGCACAAGGGCCTGAGTTCAATCCCCAGCACCACAAAAAAAAAAAAAAAAGAATATTCTTACAGCATTTGAAGATACGATTCTGTTAGTGACAATATTTATTTGTGATTAATGTTAAACTGGCACTGTACATACATAATTGTTCTTCCATTTAGAACCACAGCTCTTGTTTTTTTCTCTTGTCAGTAAAGTTAACTTTTCCACATGCTCTCTATTTTTCATTTATTTATTTATTTATTTTTTGGTTTTTTGAGACAAGATCTAGCCAAGTAGTCCAGGCTGGCCTCAAACTCAGTATATGGCCCAGGCTGGCTTTGAACTCATGGCAGTTCTCCAGCCTCAGCCTCCTGAGTACTGGGATTACAGGGGTGTGCCACCACCCCAACTTTTTTTTCTTTTTTTTTGGTGCTGGGGATTGAACTCAGGGCCTTGCACTTGCCTAGCACTGAGCTAAATCCCCAACCCATTTCTTTTTTGGTCTCTCTATTTTAAAACATAGTATTTAGAATAAGTTGTACCTAGGATTCAAGAAATCTAGGTTCTATTTTGCAGTATACAACTTTGAGCAAAAAAAGTTGATGTATTTGTACTTTATTTTCCTCATTTGGAAGCAAAATAGATTAGGCTAGGTAACTTCTAAGACCCTTTTATAAGAAGCATTTAGCACACATCTTTGAGATTGGGACATATACACAGGAAATCAAAGATCTGTCAAGGAGTGTGGAACTCAGCCTGTTAGACACACATCCAAGAACTGTTGAGCATATTACTGCAAAGAAAGGGGGGATGGGTTGGTGTGAGTGTGGAGCTGACCAGAGAGTGCTGAACTTCACCTGCACTGACACGTTCTCTCCTTGTTCATGGCAAGAGTGCTCCATGACCCAAGTTTTGGAGGTTAACTACAATTAACAGTACAGCCCGTCCATGGGACAGAGTGAAATGTCCCCACACAGAGGTGAATTCATGACTTGAGGCTTGTGTGTCAGCACCTGTCAGGAGGCTCTGAGGAAGAGCGCAAAGTCAGCAAAAGATTAGCGTGGAGAGGAGGGAGGAAAAGATAGGGAGTGGGGACACCTCTTGAGACAGCTGCAGCTTGGTAGAAAGGAGAGAAGAGGGCATGCGTGGTCGGTGCACCGTGGGACATGAGCAGCACGGCACATAGATGCGGTTTGGCTGCAGCAGAGTGTGGGGAGCATTTAGGAGATGAATGGAGGAAGTCAGGCTGGAGACCATCAGTTAAGGGTGTCTTAAGCAGAGTCACCTGGGCATGTGGCTCAAGGCAGCCTTCCAAGGTGTTGGCTCTGTGTGGCTCTGACATGAGCCTTCAGAGTTAGGCAGTGAGCCAGTAAATAAACAAAAAAAAGCCAGCTTTGACTAGAGCATTGTGATGGAGTGGGCTGTCAGGAAGATGCCTTTCTCTGCCTTAGGGTGCAGGTTGCTGAGGGCTGGGGATGAGTCTGCGTGCACGTGCACAGTGAGGGCCCGAGCACGTGGTCTCATAGAGCTGTGACTCGGGGCTGCTCTCCAGAACACGAGCTTCTGCTCTGCCCAGCCAGAAAAGTGAGCTTCTTAGCGTCGGGAGCACTGGGCAGTCCACCAGCCAGAGATGACCAGGTGGGCGAACCTGAGGCATGCACATTACTTGTTTTTCTTTTAAGACAAAAGACATTAATGTTTGAGTTGTTTTTTCTAAACTAAAACCTCAGTATCTGGGTTTAATTGCAGCATTGGCACTTTTCAATACGTAAGTGGGTTTTGGGTTGCAGGTTGGGCGCTCTGCTCTAAAAGGTCCGCCATCACTGGATGAGACAGATACACTTGAGAAGTAAATTCTTCATCGCCAGAAGAGGGCAAGGGTGGGCAGATAATTACCCAGCAGCACAGCTGAAGGGATCTGGTGAGTGTTGAACTGGCCTCGCTCTGAGGATCTTTTACCCCTGGCAGCTCTTCAGAAGCAGCACAGGAGACCATAGGAGGCCACAGCCCCGCCCTCCCCCTGAGGGCTGCTCCCAGCAGCTCCTCCAAGCTGTAGCCCGCATTTATGCTGCCCAGGGGTCTTTGGACCTGACTCAGCAGAACCCAACCCAGTGCTGGGCCTCTTGGGAGCCTTGTCTACAGGCCACCGGAGGCGAGTTGCTGCCCATGTGCCTGTTCACTTCTGTGGCCTGCCAAGGTAGTAGAAGGATTTAGGTTTCTTACACCATGGAATACAACGGAAAAGGGCCTGGGAAACCTAGGGAATTGCTAAGAAGAAAGTTTAGTTGAAAATAATATCCTTTTAAGTTTATAGAGGCCAGTCTGACAAAATAAATCAAAACTCTCCTATGAATTTATCTCAAGGAAATAATAGAACAAGTATGCTGAACCAAGTAATTTGAGGATATTTATGAAAATGTTTGTGTCCTATTTTTTAAAAGAATCACTCTTAAGTGTCCAGCAGTATAGGATCACTTAAATAGATTGTGGTACAGTTATACCTGAAATAATACAGGTCTGCTTTTTGTAAGGAAAGATGGCTACAGCATTGGTGAAAATACAGTGTTAAAGAAAAAAATGTATGGTCAGATGTTTGTGAACTCACATGTGCATACACATGCTTAAAAAGATACGCATGCAAAAATCTTCAGTCCTAAAAGAAACACATGTGTACTAAATTGTAAATTATGGTTATCTGACTGGAATTAGATAAACCTCTTTTAGCTAAAAATTTAAACATGTAAATGAAAGCATTATCCAGTGTCATATATTTTAATTAGAGTTACTACTTTTTGTAACACCTGTTATCTCTTAAAGTAGGGCATAGTTTGGTGACTTAATTCAGGCATTTGTGTTGACACAGATGTGATACCAAACTGATTCTGGCATTGAGAAATTAAGACTTAATAAGTTTGAAACACTTTTTTTCCCCTTTTTGATAAAAACCTTTTTGGGGGTGGGGGCGGATGCTGGGGATCGAACTTGGGGCCTTGCATTTACTAGGCAAGTAAGTGCACTTGAGCTAAATTCCCAGCTTCGATGCAAACTTTTTTTTTTTTCCTGGTGCCAGGGATCGAACTCAGGGGGGCCTTGGGCTTCCTAGGCAAGCACTCTAACCACTGCACTAAATCTCCAGCCCCGTGATACAAGCTTTTAAGTTGGATAAGAACTAGAATAACATTGATAAGGTGGAAAGTGTAGCTAGATGTGAATGGAGACATCTGAGACATTAAGAATTAGAAGCTGTTAGGCAAAAAAACCCACAAAACCAAACCAAACAAACAAATGGGCCCTCAGTTAACATAACCAGCAAGCAGGTACTAAGACTTCATTTATTCAACAAATGTTTGTTATAAAACCACCATGGGCCAGGTACTTGTCCTGCATGCCATGACTTGCAGTACATTTTATTCAAGTGATGGCAGGGAAGAACAAAAGCAAGTTAATATAAAAATGATCAAGCTAAGTGCAGTGATTGTGCAAAAGATGATGCGAGAAGGATTCTTCGTAGAAGGTAGGCTGGGAAGACTTCCGAGCAGATCACATTTAAACTGAGAGTAACAGGAAAGGTCAGCATCAGAGCAACAGGAGTTTGAAGCTCGGGTGAGAAGTTTAGATTTTATCCTAAATACAGTGGGAAACTAGTGGAGGGTTTTCAGTGGAAAAATGGCATCATCAAATTTACATCTGAAAACAGTCACCTTGGCTGCTATGTTGATCAAAGGATAAGGGAGAAATAAAGTAGGTGTATTAGTTAGGAGGTTATTATAGTTAACAGGCCTTAATAGCCCGTGAAAATTCTTAACCAAAAAAAATTCATAACATACTTTGTTTTCTTTATATAAAGTATTTATTTCTTCTGAATTGTGTAACGAGTAGGTAAATCTAGCAGTCCATATTCTTCTGGACCTGGATCTTTTTTTTAATAAAAGTAAACTCTTCAGATACCCCCAAATCAAACTTTATTTCTAGAATAAGTTATGTCCTCAAAATATCAGGATGTATCTGTTGAATTCTTCATTTTCCCAGTTACTAGTCATACTTACTTCAGTAAACTCTGCTTCCTGCTGTTTTAAAGGTTGAAATTATAAAAATTTTAACTATGCAACTTTTCTAATGACTACTGTACTCTCATTTATCAAAACTCAGCTATTTTTCCTGCAAAGTCCTAAAAGTTGCCATCATTGTGTGCTTCCACTTAGATAATGCTCTATGTTTCATAGTGTCTAGTATTCTGTATAACATTTATGCAGTAGTTACATAGGTAATTAATAGATAGCTACTACCGTCTCTAATTTGTATTTCAAAATCTTTATTTAGCACTCTGGCTAAATTCATAAGCAAGTCATCCCAGGATAACAAACTCTAGTCATGAGTTAGGAGTTTGTTTAGTTTGCCCTCTAAGGACATAATGATCAAATTTTAGTCAAATATTATAATGGTCAAAAATCCTTTTTCATAAAGCTTACTTTTTTGTTCTTTTAAGTGTGATGATTGCTAGTGTAAAAGTTGCTCCTGCCAGAGGCCTTGGAGGTGTGTTACACTTGGAGGCTTAGGGCAACAAAAGTCATAGCGTGCTGGCAGTCAGTGTGAGCGTATGGTCTTTATTTTTATATAAAACTATTTATTATTCTTTTAGCCTTAATATAGATGTGTGATATCCGATAGCTTTTTACAGATGCTGAAAATAGCCTCTAGGTCCTCTTTCTTTTAGGGATCTTTGGAGATTCTTAACTACTGAGGCCATGTGGTGCACACCTATAATCCCAGCTACTTGGGAGGCTGAGGCAGGAAGATCGCAAGCTCAAGGCCAGCCTTGGTGACTTTGTGAGACCCTCTCTCAAAATAAAAATAAAATGTAGCTTATAGCTCAGTGGTAGAATGCAGCTGGGTTCAAACCTCAGTATCCCCTCAAAAAAAAAAAAGAATTACTGGACTTAATAATTGCAAGCTATCATTGCTTGCAATGAAAATTGAATGACTTCCCCAAAATAATTAGCATTAAGTTAAAAGTATTGATTATTCTTTACTGTTTAAAAAATGAAAAAAGTATATTGTTTTGCATTTAGATAAGCATCTTAAAATGTAAGACTACAAAGCAGTATGACAGCTTTCCTTCCCTCTGTCACTTCCAAACTGGGTTGGAAGGCAGTGTCAAGAATCCCAGAGACAGCTACCACTTTTGCTACGATCAGGAGCAGCTGCCTCAGCCAGCACTCAGGCTGCACCCTAGGTACCGTACCATCCTGCCTGTCCCAGCATGTGCGTGTCAGACACCTCACTGCAGAGGAATTCTTTTTCTTTTTTTTTTTTTTTTTTGGTGCTGGAGATCGAACTCAGGGCCTTGTGCTTACAAGGCAAGCACTCTAACCACTGTGCTAAATCCCCAGCCCCGGCACCTCACTGCAGAGAACGGACCAGCCTGGGTCTCCGTGCCGTGATGGGAAACCCTGCTGTTTGTGATCAGGGATTTCAGACCTGGATTTAAAGTATAGTACTTTTTAAAGGTAGAATTCTTTTTAGGTTTCTGCTTACTGAATCTTCTTATTTTAAAGTCTGTATTCTTACTTTTACTTAAATTATTATTTAAATAGGTATATTTTAAAATGCTTATTTTCCCTGTGCTCCTCTGTGCCTTTAAATATATTTGCTATGTACCAGCCTGTTCATTGTCAGCAATCAAAATGGCCCTCAGAAATGTAGTAGTTTTCATTTTTTGCTTGCCTTGTATTTATTTATTTTGCCTTGTTAAGACATCTCTTTTAATTTCTCTGAGCTGTCTCCTGGAGTTGTAGAGGCTGAAGCCTTCTCCCCTCTCCCTCAGTCCGCCACCCTTATCCCAGTGTGCTTCGCCCTTCCTTCGCCCAAGACCCTGGAAGGATGTGGGAGAGCTCCTCCTCCAGCCCCCTTTCTGACCATGCTGCCTATTGCTCTGCTTGTCAGGCCTGTCACAGCATTTGTTTGGAGCCAGGTCTGGCGCAGATGGCTATGGCAATGCCACCCTTAGGATCAGCTGTCCCGTATTTTAAGGGAAGAAGGTGGTCTTTCTGGCTCCTTGCTTTCATTCTTCCCCATTAGCACCAGCTTCCTGAGAAACCAGGTCCAGAGGGGAGCTAGACCAACCCTGAGCTTGGGTCCAGCTCAGCCCACACCCAGCAATGCATCTCAGGAGGCAGCCTGGGTTTGTTCCACTTCAAACAGCTGTAAGGATAACACGGTGTCTCTGTGTAATGAGACTTAGAGCTATTTTTACTTTTGTCTTTATTCTCCAAATTTTATAAATTGCTCGGTAAATGTGTCACTTTTTAATTAGAAAAAACTTTCTAAATTTTTGAAATCACATTTTTAAAAAGTTTTACTTTCTTCAATTAGTCTATTTGGACCACCATAAATAACTATAGGCTTGGGTGTCTTAGACAGAAATGTATTTTGTACCAGTGCTGCAGGCCAGGAGTCCAAGGTCAGGGCCCCTTCTCACTCCATGCTCCGTGGCTGTTCCTCTTGGGCAGTGCACCTGCACAGGGAGAGGCCACCAGTCCAAGTGGCCAGGACTGCGCCCTGTGGCCTCATGCAATCTTCATGGCCTCCTTAAAGCCCTGTCTATAGGGATAGTCAAGTGTAGGGTTATCGCTTCAACATTCAAATTTTTCAGGGACACACTTCCATCCAAAACACTCTAACATACTTATTTTAGAGATGGGGTCTGCCTGTGTTACCCAGGCTGGCCTCAAACTCCTGGGCTCAGGTGATCCTCTTGCCTCCACCTTGTGAATAGCTGGGTTTACAGATGCACACCACTGTGCCTGGCCTAAATCTTTGTTGTTTTTGACAAGTGATTTCTGTAATTCATGAGAATACATTGTAGTTCTTAGTCAAGGTTCTTGTCATTGCAAGTAACCCCTCAGGAAGCTGAAAGGAGTTGACTAGTAGGCACACACAGTTCTCTGTCAGTGGGCCTCATGGGGGACAGGGACACTGTCAGAAAATAGGGCAGCTTCCTCTTTCTCCGTGGTGCGAGGTCATCTCCCACTCACCGTCTCACTAATTTCCTTCTCCTGTTTCTGTCCTGTATTCACAGCAGCACGTGCCCACTGTTCAGGCCCGAGTATGGCAGGCAGGCCCAGCTATCATTCCTCAGCCGAATCCCTGCATCCAGGAAAGGCCAGGCTCAGTGTGGGTCAGGTGCCCACTGGGATCCTTGGCTCTACTGGGGTGGCAAGCACGACCACGCTGTTAGGAGGAAATGACTGTGTGTGCTGTGGACGGTGGGGACAGTGAAAGTTTGGCACCTGCCGTGGAAGTCTGCACACCACTGCCCCCTGCCACACATTTGGCACATGGTGGCTGCTAGTCTCTGCCCTCAAGCCCATGCTGCCCTCTCCAGATTAGCAGACATTGCGACACCTTGAAGTTTGGATTTAAGCCTTATCTCCTGTCTGAGAATTTTGTAAGCATTTTCAACTTACTTGAGGGTCACATGAGAAACTGGATGAATTGACTAAGCTAGGACTCAGGCTCTCAGGGGGTTTTTTTGTTTTGTGTTTTGTGTTTTTTGAGGTTTTTTGTGGGAGGAGTTGCTAGGGATCAAATTCAAGGCCTTGCACTTGCTAGGCAAGCACTCTACCACTGAGCTAAAACCCGAACCCCTGGTTTTTAAGACCAAAACTTTGCCCACCTGGTATATTGATGCCGTAACTTTGGGCACTTGTCAATAACAAAATTATTGAAGCCACTTCCCTTGATGACAGTGTGTGTTCTGTGCATGACTTAGAGAACTGTGCTCAAACTACTGCTCCGCAAGAAGAGGCGAAGCAAGGGTCCTGGGGCTGTCCAAGTGTTCAGTGGCCATACCCCCACTGATGGACACTCCGAGTGGGGGTCCTTGCACAGTCAGCTGTGAGGACACATGTTTGAGGTCAGACTTAGGATGCCACCACACTGTAGTTTGCTTTCGGTATGGGTAATAAAGAAAGTCATAGTGATGTAAAGTTACAATTGGTTTAATGATGCTTTTGTATAAATTAGTATTTTAGTAATCCAAATAATATCTGTAGTTTTTTAAATGATGTAGTCAATGGTTTGTTGTCGTTGTTGTTTGTTTCTTTGTTTTTCAGTACTGGGGCTTAAACTCAGGGCCTTGACCCTAAACTACATCCCCAGTCCCTTTTTATTTTGGTAGTGTCTGGTTAAGTCATTAAATTGCCCAGGCTGGACTCAAACTTGGAATCTTCCTGCCTTAGCTTCTCAGCATACTGAGATCACAAATATGTACCACCATGCCTGGCCTCAGTGATGCTTCAGTAATCCAACTAATATCTGAAGTTTTTTTAAATAGTAGAACACATCCGTAAGACATTACTTAGGCTGTAGACCATCCTCGGTTCTCACAGGGACTGACTGACACCTTGCATCATTCAGCATTTGTAGATGAGAAGCTGCTGCTGTGCCATAATCCTTAGCTCTCCAGAGCCACCAATGTGCTGGCAGAGGGAACAAGGCGAGCCCAGAGAGTCTTCCGGGAGCCTGCCCGTGGCAAGCCTGGGCTCGCCTTGGAAACCCACCAGGGAGGGCTGAACCAGTTCCTGTCGAGGGTCTTTTGTCCTCTCTCTGGATAAAGTGCCATAGTTTAACTCAGGAGTCCCAGGAGAGCCTTGCTTTATGACCTAATTTCATTCCTGGAGGTGAGTTGAGGACCCCCCCCCGCCATTGCACATTTCTGGAAAACAGTTCTGCATTATAAAATACCAAAATGAATTATTAAATGTATTCAAATATGTTGTTTCCATTTCTCTTTCAAAACCATAAGCTATGTGAAAATCGCTTTCAGAGCATGGTGGAAGACACCTGGCTGGCAGGTGAGTGGCCAGACCCTGGCCGGCTGTGTGAGTTCAGTCACGCTCACTCCTTGCCAAGGGGCAGAGACTGGGGACCTGGGAGTTCAGTGGTGCTAAGTTACGATCATCTGCTGGCTGCCACTCTGTGTGCTGCAGGCAGTCATCTGACAGAAATGTTCCTAAAAGGTCTTAAACACTTGTTCAGTAGAATTTGTTCCCAAGGCCCTTCCTTCCCTGGTGCGTGAAGCTTCTGAGGCTGGAAGCAGGCATCTCCATCGTCCCTGAGTGCTGCCCGTGAGCTCACAGGGTCTCAGTTCTCTTGCTTTCCCCTCCTGAGTTCTCTGTTCACATCGCACATTCTCAGCCCTTCCAGCCTTAAGACCGGTCAGGAGTCAGACAGCCTGTGGGACTGGTGGCTGAGCACACTTCAGGCCTATGTCCTGTCACTGAGCACACAGTGAGCTCTGGGCGTGTGGTTTACATGACAGAGATAAGAGCTTTTCCAGAACTGCCCAGCCAGTTAAATTCTGTGACCCATTTAGGCATGAGTGTTCACCTTGTGTACCAGGCTGACAATTTTGATAACTAACTTTAAAAGTTAGAGCATCTATGAGGAGTTTTTAAATGACCACAATTAAGTGACAACAGGACAAGTTACATTGTTGGAAGCCCGTCTTAACCAAAGCATCCCACTCCTCACATTGCAGAGTAGACCTGCTCCTGATGCAGCTCACTGGGCCTGTCTCCTCTGAAGTTCTGGTCCCCATGTGCAGGGCAGAGAGGGCCCTGTGCTGAGAGCGTCCACAACACAGCTCCAGCACTGTATGCCCAGGAGGAGCATGTGTGGAGCTGTGTTTCCCCCTCACATTAATAATAGCAGCAAAGCATCTCTACTAAAAACGTGGCACAATAATACAGCTTAGCCTTTCGGCTGTGGTATTTTGTATTCAAAAAAAACTCTCTGTACCTAATTTTTTTAAATGTAATTACCCATAAGGATAATAAATGTAATTCTAAATCTTAAGTAGTCCAAGTGGAATTTAGATAAAAACAATTGTGTGGTTTAACTTTAGTTCTGTTCAAGTAGAATTTGGAATTATCTGTCATTTCTTATATTCTGTACTGTCTGATTATGTCATTTTTTTCTTCTCTTTTTACTCTTCGTTAGTGACCACACTTGCTGTAGAATATGATGTGAGTTATTTCAGGCACAGCAGGCGAGTTCCCATCAAGAGTTCTCACGGGCCAGGCTGGGTGTGGCTTGGCGCAGTGGTGGAGCACTTGCTCATCTGGTGCGCACGAGGCCCTGGGTGCATTACAATGCTGAATGTTTGAACCTCATGCGAGCTTTCCTTTCTTTTCACACCAGATACTCTAGATGAATATTTTGAATATGGTGCAGAAGAGTTCCTGGTCTCTCTGGCCTTGCTAATAACAGAAGGACGAACACCTGAGTGTTCGGTGAAAGGCCGAGCAGAAAGTTTCCATTGCCCTCCAGCACAGTCCTGTTACCCAGTCACCACCCGACATGAGTGCAATGACAAGCTGGCCCAGGTGAGCAGCAGGGTTGAACGCTTTCCAACACAATCTTTTATGTAAACCGCTTCACATTCTGTCATAGCCTTTAGTAAATCACAGTTAGAATTTTCATACTTAAATGGAAGACTGGCTCTTCAGCAAGACCCAGCCGGCAGGGCTGGGGATTTAGCTCAGTGGATAGAGTGCTTGCCTTGCAAGCACAAGGCCCTGAGTTCGACCAATCCCCAGCACACACACAAAAAAAATAGAAGACCCAGGTGGTGGCCTCACGGCACAGTGGGGAGCAGGTGCCACACCTGCCTCTCCCACTCCCAGTCTGACCAGCTTTGCTGTTGTGATTTAATTTTCCTTATTTTAGAGTCTCATTCCCGGCACTTCCACTTTATGGTGGTGTTGATGTAGTACAGTGATATGATTATTTTCCACACATTACTGAATTTCCTTCCTATATTTTTTTAAAATTTGGGTATACTTTTGTTATTAATGCTTCTTAATAATACTGCTAAAGTATTTTGGTAAGTAGCATATGCCTTAAGAATTTTTCTCCCAGTTACTAGTTTCTCGAATGTAATCCAGATTTTTAACCTTAAAACATCTTGCCTATTATGAGGATTTAGTCTTTGATAATTTGGTATTCAGATTTAAGAATTAATCTTTCCCATGAAATGATAATGAAAAACTAGGCAAGATGGGGCCAACTCTGAGACCTGTCAGACATGGCACGTGGCAGCTGTTTCTCCACAAGAGCAGAAATGCCCTACCCAACCACATGTGCATCAAATACCCAAGCTGGGCCTGGTGGCACGGCCTGTAATCCCAGCACTCTGGAAGCCTGAGCCAGGAGGATCACAAATTCCAGCCCAGCCTAGGTAATTGAGTGACTTAGGGAGACCTTGTCATTCATTCATAAATAAATAAAAAGATGAATAATAAAAAAATAAGTAAATACATAAGTCATGCTAATCCCTGTACTCTAGAGCTCACAACCATGAATGCATTCTTTAATGAGAAAGCCGAAATGGCCAAGCCCAAGCAAACTCTGCGTTAGAGAACTCATTTACTATACTGATAACTACCTTACAACTAGAATTTTCAGGTTTGAATACAAAACCAGGTGGGTTATTGAGACATCTTACCCATGTTTATTTTATCCTAAGTGTCGCCAAGCCAGACGAACGAGGTCTGAGGTCACACTGCTGTGGAAGAACAACCTTCCAGTCATGGTGGAGGTGATGCTGCTCCCAGACTGCTGCTACAGTGACGACGGGCCGGGCTCAGAAGGGGGCGATCTGAACGACCCTGCTATGAAGCAGGACGCCTTGCTGCTGGAAAGATGGATCCTGGAGCCAGTTCCTCGACAGTAAGTGGTTGATCTCAGTGTCAGGTTGTTCCTGCTAAAGCAAGTTTTCTGTTACTCCCTACAAGTCATGTTAATGATGCAGTGTGTCTTTAAATCCCTCATTGATTGTAGTAAAATTGAGATGTTTAGCACTTACATTAGGAATGGTGACTTCAGGTGACACTGGTAAGTGCATTTCTGTGCTCTTCAAAGTATGTGCCCTGCGAAAATCCACAGACTGGGAAAAAATCTTTGCCAGCAGTCCCTCAGACAAGAGTCTGACATCTAGAATATATAAAGAACTCAAACAAATCAAACCCCCCAAATTTAAAGACCCAGTCCAAAAATGGGCATCTGAAATGAATAAACACTTCTCAGATGATGAAATAAAAATGGCAAATAAACATATGAAGAAATGTTCAACATCACTGGTCATTCAAGAGATGCAAATCAAAACAATGGCAAGATTCCATCTCACCCCAGAAAGAACAGCTATTATCAAGAAATTAACCCTAACCCAAGTGCTGGTGGGGCTGCAGGGAAAAAGATACCCTCCTCCACTGTTGGTGGGAATGTAGACTAGTGCAACCCCTATGGAAATCATTATGGAGTCTCCTCAAAACACTAAATTGAGAGGTTCCATTTGACCCAGCTATTCCTCTGCTTGGTATCTTCCCAGAAGAATTAAAAACCTCATACCATAGAGATATATGGACAACCATGTTCATAGCAACACAATTTGTAATAGCTGAGTCTTGGAAACAACCCAAATGCCCAACAACTAAGGAATGGCTAAAGAAGATGTGGTTTTTCTACACAATGGAGTACTACTCGGCCATAAAAAAGGATAAACGGATTTTCTACACAATGGAGCACTACTCGGCCATAAAAAAGGATAAACTAGAGTTATTTGTAGGTAAATGGACACACCTTGAGAACATACTCTTAAGTGAAATAAATCAATCACTCATGAGTATACATCATATTGTTTCTCTGATGTGAGAAACCATAATTGTACATAAAGACAAAGAGGCATAATAGATACTAGGTAAAAGAAAGATAATATTCAAAAGAGAGGAGAACTAGAAAGGGAAAAGGGGGGAAAGAAGGAAGGGAAAACGAAAGAAAGGGAAAAAATGGAAAAATGTAAATAAACCTGCTATAAATAAGGAAAAGGGGGAACGGAAGGGAGGGGTGGGGTAGGGGTGGGGGACCAAGATACATCATGTGCAGGTACAAAATAACCATGATAAATGTGGTTATTATGTATGCAATGTACCAATACATGCTCTTGGTAAAAAAAAAAAAATTAATTTAAAAAAAAAATAGTATTTGTCCTGATGATAAGTTTCTTTTATCTTCTCTCTTCCTAAAATTCAGTATTTTGTACTTGCTGACTTTGGACTGCACTTTGCTACTTCCCTTAGGAATGGTGGTCGATTCATTGAAGAGAAGACTCTGCTGCTGGCTGTCCGCTCATTTGTGTTCTTTTCCCAGTTAAGTGCTTGGCTGAGTGTGTCTCACGGTGCTGTCCCACGAAATATCCTCTACAGGTATGTCTCGGGCAAGGAAAGGCAGTGCACACCACATTTTGGAATTTTTCTTGAAACAAGGTAGAGAAGTTTAGACTGACACAGTGTGAATTTTGCTAGTTGGGTTAAATTTCTAACAGAATACTATTAAGAGAACTTTAAGCTTAGAGATCCAAGAATGGATTTAATGTTGCCATTATTAAAGTGGAAACGTTTTCTGGGCTTCTGAATTTTTGTCCTGGTAGTTGTATTAAACAGAGCTGGTACCATGATCTGTTGCTGTAGGCCAAGCTGCTCAGGAGGCTGAGGCACAAAGAGTTAAGGTCAGCCTGGGCAACATCACACACACACACACACACACACACACACAGAGGCTGCCACGCAACTAATTGTCTCTTTAGGCAAGTGGACATGGTATAGTTTCCCTTTATCACCTTGCACGATAAAATTAGCTGAGTCCATTTATTCATTAGTAAATAGGAAGTCCTTTTTTTTCTATTTTGACAAATACACAGTCTGCCAAAAAAATGCATACACACTTCAGAAAACAAAAAATTTGTATAAATATTTTAATACTGAATTTGTTGAGATATCATGAAAATCCTAACATGCATGTGGAAAAAGCAGCGAGTTTACCAGGAGTCAATGTCTGGTGTGTATTGAAATATTTATATAAGTTTTTCTTTTCCTGAAGTGTGTATACATTTGTTTGACGGAATCAGTATTTTAAAATTCAAATATTGAGCTTTAATTCTTCCGTTACGGTGATCTTTAAAAGGTCATCTCTTGCGAGTGTAAGCTGTTGTACCACTTGTGGTGGTTTCACTAGAATTCTATGCGTGGTAAAGTGGCCAAGAGTAACCCAGTGCGGATGAAGACCAGCACATGATTGGTTCACGTTGTGAAGCAGTGTATGATGGTGAAGGTCTGCTCTGATAACCCGTTGATTCTTACTTCTCTGTTGGACTCCAGGATCAGTGCCGCTGATGCAGACCTGCAGTGGCGTTTCCCCCAGACTCCAGTTGAACACGTGTTTCCTGTCCCCAACGTCTCTCACACTGTGGCCTTGAAAGTCAGCGTTCAGTCCCTACCCCGACAGTCCAATTACCCAGTCTTGAGCTGTAGTATTCACACTAATCTTGGCCTTTATGAGGAGAGAATTCAAGAACATGAGCGTAAATCCCATCAACACCACAGTACCGCCGAAGCCGAGCAGTGCAGTCCAAACAGTTCACAGCGTCTGTGCAGCAGGCAGGCCTGGCCCCTAGGACCTGAGAATGTGCAGCACGTGAGAAATGGCCCGGCTCCGGAGCACACTGCAGCCACCAGAAATGGCAGACTACATCTAGCTGCAGGCAGTAAGTCCCACTACGGGACAGCTCGGGCCAGTCTTCTAGGCTTGAGTGGCCTAGGAGACACAAAGCCACATGAAACATCCATGAGGACTTGGAAATCACTTTCAGGGGTGGATTCCAGCATTGCCAGCCGCCAGAGCTCCTGGCAGCCAGTTGGTGAGACAAACCCTTTGATAGACTCCTTAATTCAGGATCGACGGGAAGTCATTGCAAGAATCGCTCAGCACTTGATTCATTGTGACCCAAGTACTTCCCACATTTCAGCACACCCATTCACCATTGAAGAGTCCAGTTCCCTGCATCCGAAACTTTACCAGGCTTCACAAGAGAGGGACAGTGTGAGAAAATGTAAAGATGCTTTCTCTGTTTCTTTTGGTGGTTCAGAGTTCACTTCCACAGAAGATACCAGCGAGGAGAAAATTCAAGGGAAACCAGACCCTCCGAGAAGTGAGACTCGCATCTCTGGTGGTCTGTGCTCTCGCCAGGGTGCTGGAGAGACAAACCCTCTGATAGGGTCTTTACTGCAGGAGCGGCAGGATGTGATCGCCAGGATCGCACACCACCTGGAGCACATCGACCCGGCAACATCCCGAGCTCCCCAGCCTGCCTTCCACCTGTGTGGTCCCAGCGGCCTCCCTTCCAAAATGCTCTGGAGTTCCTGTGAGGGCAAGCACTTGTGGGAGAAGAACAAGGATGACGCATCTGCTTCCCTTCCTCCTTCAAAACTGTCCTTGTTGGGAGACGGCACTGACTGGAAAAGTTTGCTGCCTGCCAGGTCTTGTAGTTCTTTTAAATGCAGCAGTAGAGACAAGTCCTCTGTGGAACCCCAGGTACAGACTCGGTGCCAGAACAGTCCTCGCAACAGCATCCAGAGCACGTGTCTGGAGACGCAGGACAGGGCTGCCGCTCTGTTGGCTTCCTCAGATGTGTCTCAGTGCAGTGACGGTGACTTAGGCTTGGTGAACAGACTGGAATGTACACTCTCGGAGCCACAATTTGAGGAGCCAGAAGGCCGCACTGGAATTGATAAACAGTATTCAGATTGCAACAGTATTTACAAAAGGATTTGCACAAATAAGTATAAAGGAAAAAGAATAAACAGTGACAGCTGTAATCCAGAATCTTTTGACAATTTCCAGTTTGATAATTCAAAAAAAATTGACTCAAATATGAAAGTTACTATGTTGGAAATCTCTGAATATTTGAGCAAGTATGAAAATAGTTGCTCAGATAAAGACTCAAAAAAACCAAAGACATGTGAACAAAATACTCAATTTAATAGGATAGAAAATTATCTCAGTAAAGATAATGAAGGTTTCAAATGCAAAAACTCAGACCAAGTAAAAAATGAGGAGGATAAGAAAGAAGACTCAATTGCTGAAAAAACTCAGAACTGTTCTCAAAGAAAGAGTATAAAAGCCTGTTTGTCTGCTTGTGAACAACTGAAAAATACAAAGATATTGGTAGGTAACATCTAGCATTTCAAACATAAATCTCAGTTTATTGTGGCTTGAATTTTGTTCACACAACATGTAGTTGTAAAGGCCCACAGTGCCCATCACCCATAGGACACACAGTCTGATATCCTACACCTACTGAACTGTTAGCATCCTGGCAGATAAGCCACCCTCTTATAACAAATGCTAGGTAAACAGAAGAATAAAGATCACATGGCTTAGAAAATGATGGATGACCAACTGTGATTTCAGCACCTGGGAGGCTGAGGGAGGAGAATCCTAAGTTTGAAGCCAGCTCGGGCAACTTGTTGACTTAGTGTTACCCTGTCTCAAAAAATAAAAAATGGGCTGGGAGTGTTGCTCAGTGTGAAGGTGCTGGGTTCAATCCCGAACACCATAATCAGTCAGTGAATGAGTGGTACCTTTTTTTAAAAATGGCTATTATGGCAGTAATTATTTCATTCCATTAAGTCTGTTATTTAGATCTTCCCTTTCCCCCTCAATCAAAAGGACTGTTACTTTGTCATCTGTTCAGAAGCACTGAGTTTTTTAGTATGTAGTCTTGTGGACTCGAGAATGAATGGATGGTCTTTAATATGGATAAAACTGCTCTGATTTTGCATGGTCTTTGTAGCTTGCCTTCAGTTACAGCCCATGATTAGAGAACACTAGATTTTTCTGGTATTTCATCAAGGGACAGATAAGATGGACACCAGGAAACTGAGGCTCAGCATAACTGATGTGCCAAGAGCTGTGCAGGTCCTTCAAGGCGGAACTGGCCCCTCAGTCTAGCCCTGTCTGCTGACCTGGAACCTGCTGTTCTCCTTCTACCTCTGAACAGCCAGGGACAAATGTGTGGATGGTACAAATCCTTCATGCATTCAAACTCTTCCCATTGCCATTTTTTGTTCATTTCATTATTTATGAACAGTTGGCAGAGAATAAGCAAGAGTCAGAAGGCAATTCCTACTAGCTTCCTGTGGCTTCATCAGCACCCTGGCTGCCCACTGCGCGGTGCCAGTGCTGCCTTGGGGCGTCCCTGAGCCCTCGAGCACACTTAGCAACTCACGTCACCTCTGAAAGCTCTGTCTCAGTGCACATGAGGATGTTTGACTCCCTTTGCCTACCTCAGAGTTGCGGTGATGATCAAATAATGTATTTGTGAACCCTTAATGTACTATCTGAATAAGAAATTACCGCAAAAACCTTTCCTGGCCTTCAAAATATTAGTTTTTTTGGCTGGGTACAATGGTGCATGTCTGTAATCCCAACTAGTTGGGAGGCTGAGGCAGGAGGATTGTTCACTGCCAGCCTGGGCAACATGTTAAGACCCCCCCCCATCTCAAAAAGAAAGAAGAAAGAAAATGCACTGGTGATTTTATAATCCTTGCTGGTACCTAATAGGAAGGCTTAATCTGACCATGGTGTTTTTCAAGCTGCCGTGATTAGTTTTTCATGGGCATGTTTTAAGGTCAAGCACAGAGCACTTGCTGTGTGCTTGTGTGCTTGTGCGCTTGTGTGCGCGTTCCACACATGGCTTCCTCAGGCCTCTCCCTGCTTGGGCCCGGCAGCTGCCTTTCCTGACTCCCATCCACAGAGAGGGGCCGGGGGCCAGCACAGGCCACTGACTCCCCATGATCACGGCACTAGTATGTGGAGAAGCCATGCTCCAAATTAGTTTTTTTTAGTTTTCATTTTTTGTTTGTGTTTTTATGAATTTCTGATTTTTCAGTGTTTGCCCAGTTTTTAAGAATTAGTCCCTCCCTGTCTTCCTTCCTTTATTTTGTTTTCTTTTCTCTCCCTCCTTGCTTTTCACTCTCTTTTTCTGAATTTTCTTTAGACATGGTCTTTCTGTGTTGCTTAGGCTGGCCTCAAACTCCTGGGCTCGAACGTGAGGCCCCCGCCTCAGCCTTCCACAGAGCTGAGATTAGGAGGACACACCGTGTGCCTGCCGTGGGTGTTCCTTAAATCACATCAGAAACATGGTGCTTTTGACTGCAGTATCTCTCAAAATTTGTCATGTTTCTGATGTTTCCGTATTCTGTAACACCAAATTAAATCCTCTGAAAATGGCTATTGATGTTGACATGGTTTTATATTTTTAAATGTCATACTGTTTTTCTTCCTAAGCAGTCGTTTTTCACAAATTAAATACTACTCTATCTGATGCAAGATCCTGAGTAAACATGCTGATAAGGCAGTTATTAGGCATGCTTCAGAACATTTCTTCAGCATATTACAAAAAGAATAAAAACATAGGTATCATTTTCCAGTTGAGAGCAAGAGAGACTGACTGTAGGTATAGGGTAGAGATGTTTCCTGCTTCGGGACAAGGATGTGACGCTTCAGAGTGCTTCGAGACAAACCTAAAAACTAACAGCCGCACGAGTTCTGTGAATGGCATGTAGGTTGTATTTAAATATCACCACTGAAAAGTAATTCTTTTCCTAACAGAGGACTACACTGAAACACTCGAGTGTCTGGCGAAAGCCTGACTTTCATTCCTTGGATGGAACTTCAACCCGAGCCTTTCACCCCCGAACTGGACTGCCTCTTCTTTCGAGTCCTGTAAATGCTTTTTTCTCTTATTTCATACTGAAAACCTGCAAACATCTAAAATGTTTGCATGTCGTTTTATTTGAATTTTAATTGAAAAGTATGTAAATGCTTTTTAAATCCTCAGTTGGAAAACATTTTTTGATAGTACATTTAATAGCCAGGTGCTAATATGGAAGAAAGATTTAAAAATGATATTTATTCTGTTAGGATTTAATTTTTTCCCGCAGTTCTTTTGCCTGTTCCATGGGTGTGGGGCCTCGCCAATGAGCTCCCTTTTTCGGGCTGGCTGGGGCAGAGCATCCTCCCATCTCAGCCTCACAAACAGTTGGGATTACAGGCTTGCCCCCAACATGCCCCAGTTTCCTAACATTTTAATTGTTGCTAAATATAAAATGTAAACCAAAAAAAAAAAACTTTGGTATTTTGTATAATTTTGTATCTCAGCATTGACACCAACAAAAGGGATCACGTAGGAACTAAGTTCCTATCTGTCTTGGATTCATGCATTTAATTCTCTTGCTTTGAGACATAAACTTCCCTACTCTACCTTTACAAGCAGATTTCTAGATCTGAGTGTAATGATTAAAAGAATGACTTTGTGCTGGGTGTGGTGGTCCCTATCTATCATGTAGCTACTCAGTACACTGAGGTGGGAGGATCACATGTCTGAGTCCAGCTTGGGCAAGTTAGCCATTTGTGAGACCCTCTCTCAAAGCAAAAAGGGGGTGGGGATAGCTCCGTGGGAGGGCACTCCTGGGTTCAGGCTGTAGCACCAGGAGAACAGACAGATGGACAGAAAGCAGTGTGTTGGAGTCAGCCTGACGTCCTCTAGCTTTGTGACCTGAGGTAGGCAATCATCTCTGAGCTCTCAGTTTTTTCATCTGTAAGTAGGGAGGATTAGTTTCCCTCCTGGTATGTAAAGTAAACACTCAGTTGTTAGTTGTTAGTTGTTGTAGCTGCATTGCCACTAACCCTAAGGTAAACATTCCACATCCTAGCAGAACTGAAAACCTGCATACATACTGGCTGCTGATGTAAGTGAGCTTGTGCAGTATGCGCCTTTACTTAAGTTTAACACAGTGTCTGGCGTGCACAGACATAATCGTTGAATACAAACTCTAGAGTTTAAAGTTACGGCTTGGACCTCAGGTGTCTATTGTAGAAAAGTTGAATTCTGAACAACCTCAGACAGCCCCAAATGTGTGCCCTCCTTGTGAGGTGCTCGGAGGTGCCTGACGATGAGACACCTGACCAGCGCCAGGCTGGCGCAAAGAGCACTACAGACTTCCGGGCAGCGTGGTGGCAGGGCCAATGCAGAAAGGCTCCTCCTTCACAAACACAAGTCCCAGATGAAGTAGAACAGCCTCCCAGCACGCCGCATAGTGCATGAATGAGAAAGACTGGGGCAAACCCCAGCCCTGGGGACATCCAAACATGATCCATCAGCCCCAGTGCCCCGCTGGGACTCACGAAACCAGAAGCAGGGCCATTTGGTCTCTCTTAAGTGGGCGAGGAGAAGACCCCCCACAAAGGGAGGTGGGGAACAGGTTGGGGAAAAGCCCCAGAGTAAACTGAACCTAAACCGTGTTCCTTGGGGTGGGAGTTCTGAATTTACTCTCCCTTGGAGACTCCCTGGTATCTAGCCAAGAAATACCCATGAAACTAAATTCGATCTGTGAAACCCACTGTGGGCCGGCAGAGGAAGCATGCAGCCCCCATATCTATGGCCCAGGGTGCCACAGATTTACTTTCTTAAAAAATCACTTATTATCTTATTAAAGATTATCTCATAGCACCTTGAAAGAATCAGCAGGACCAAAAAATGTGAGAATTCAAGTGTTGAACACTGTTAGAGCAACCTGAAAAGGAGTCACAAATAAGTCTTCAAATATTGTAGAGCTAAAAGAAGGCAAAGACAGGAAGTTAAGATGAGAGAACATGTTGATTTGAAAAAGAACTAAATAGAAACTCTAGATATGAAGAATATAGTATTTGAAGTGGATACACATACAACCCAATGGATAAGATAGTAGCCTAGAGTCAGCTAAATAGACTTCATAGACAGATATATAGAAAGCACCTAGAATGTGGTACAAAAATGAAGAAAAGGTAAGATCTGAAAGAACCATAGAGGATAGTGATAAATCTAGAAGTTCCAAAAGGAGGACTAGATGGAATAAGGAAAATTGGATATTAGTAGAAATTAGAGAACTTCCTAGAATTGAAGACATCAGAGTTTAAGTCAAAAATTTCACAACCGAATTCTGACCACAATACCTAAGCATGGTGAACTTAAAGGACTCTGAAAAATGTGATGTTTAGGTTTTCCAATGTCATCTTGAGTCAGATGTTTTATTACATATTTAATATTCTAAAATCAAATCTTTCCAACTTCCATGTTGACTGAGATTTTATCTTAAATTTACGTTTGACTCTTTTGCTTTAGGATTCTTTGAGATAGATGGTGTGCATC
Organism: Hystrix cristata; assembly: GCA_004026905.1. Taxonomy (NCBI): domain Eukaryota; kingdom Metazoa; phylum Chordata; class Mammalia; order Rodentia; family Hystricidae; genus Hystrix; species Hystrix cristata. The sequence goes on along the minus strand of PVJO010008406.1, from coordinate 44,218 downwards.
GTAAATGTGGCACAGTCTACCCTGGTGTTTGGGAGTCCAGAGGGCTGTTTTCCCAGCCTGTCCTCAGAAACCCTCTGGCTTCTTGGACTGGGGCAGCGGGTAGGAGAGGCAGAGGCAGCAGGGCCCTGGGCTCCTCGCTCTGATCTTTGTCCCCTTTTCCTTTAAAGCTATGCCCTTCCTGTACCCCCATACAGAAGTCTATACAATTTAAAAAGTAATAGTTTCATGTAAGGTTTAGTTGGGGAAAAAAAGGGTTCCAGTTCTTAAAAATTTGAGACCTACAGTATCTTTAGTAATCCTCCGTTTTTTCCATACTGGCTAATAAAATGAGAATGCAAAGAAAGTATGTAATAAACAGCATTATTTGAAATAAGCTGTTAGGAGAAGTTATATTAAAGATATGCTTAAAAAAATAAAGATATGCTTAACTTTTGTTTAACAAGTATTTTATCAGTTCGAGAAAAAACTACAGTCTTTTTTTAATAGCATGAATAATTATTTTGACCTTAGGTTCCTCAAAGAAAAACACAATCAGGTTGCTTTGATCTGGATTCTTCATTACTACATCTGAAAAGCTTATCATCTAGAAGGTATTTCTCTTAAAATTCATTTGTGAATATGAAACAGTTTCACAAAATTCTCATCTTTCACAACAAGTAATGTTGACTATAAAGATAATAACAGCACTCTTATTTTGAGTATGATGCTATGCACTTGGAGTTATTGAGGATAAGGAAGAAATTGAGACAGTGAGTCGCAGCTGTATGCGGATTACCATAACAAGTGACTTGTTTTAATGTTTAAGTACGTTTACGTATTTTTAATTATTAACCTTTTTATTCTTTGCCAAAAAAAAATAGCCTTGGCAGTTTTTTCCATGTTGGCAATTTTTTTTTTTTAAATGGTGCTGGTCCTTTTAAACCCAAGGTCTCATATGTGCTAGGCAAGTGCTCTACTGCTGAGCTACATCCTTGGTCCTCAGATTATATTTAGTTACAACATTTCACCTTTGTATTCATGTTTGTATCTTGAAAATGAAGATTGGTGAGAGTCTGCATCACCATATATTTTCAATAATTGCCACTATGTGATAGGTAGATGGATAGAAATAGATATATATAAATTCTCAACTAGAAGTTTTGTATTGTAAAGTTTGATATTTATAAAGGTAGTTAGAGTAAAATTGTTCAGATTCCCCTGAATTAATTTTATACAAATGTAAACAAACTATTGTGACTAATGTATTTTTTTGCTTTTTTTAAACTAGTCCTCGACCATGTTTAAACATTGAAGATGATCCAGATGTTCATGAAAAACCTTTTTTGAGTTCTAGTGCTCCACCTATAACAAGTCTTAGCCTCCTAGGAAACTTTGAGGTAATGTGTTTTGAAGCAATTTTAAGACTTGAAGTTTCTTAACTAGATTAAGGGTATCATTTTTGTCTTTTTTAAACTTTCTTTGTTAGAAGGAAATAAATCATGTGTCTTTTTCCAAAGCCCTGAATTTACTTTTTTAATTTTGTTTTACTTTAATGAGAAGGAGGTTGGCAGGATGGTCGGCAGTGGTGCCTTAGAATTGGGGAGCCCAGGGACAGCCGAGCTGGTACAGCCACCCCAGGTGCGAGCCCTGGCAGCATGTGCCTGTGGCCGGGTGACTCGGCGGGCCGAGTGAGGTGGAGACTAGCCAAGAGTCTTAGAAACACACAACAGCAGCAACAGCACTCAGCCCTGAGACCCAGGAGAAATGATGGTGGCTGATAGTAGATCCAGGAGACCGATTTACAAGGTCAGATGGTTCTCTGTGACTTCTCTATAAATCTGAGTCTATTCTAAGATCTTTTATTTTTTTATTCTGTATCCTGTAGGTATATAAAATAGGAGAGAAGGGAATATAGTTTCAAGATCTTTATAGTATTGTTTTTAGAGGATTCTCTTTGTGTAGCTATACATAAATTTTTCACATGACACAGGGAAAAATGTACAGAGAAGTCCTGCAACTATCCAACTCATAATTTCTCTTCCTAATAAATTTGATGCTTGTTTTAGTAAATTACAGAACAGATTTCTTAGGGAATTTGATGATCTGTGGCAATAAAAAGGGTGTGGTAGTCAGGCAGACTTGAATTCTAAATTCACGCTGTGTTTCACGAAGGAGGAGGGAGTCTCATCCCTGTAATGTGCTGAGAGGAACTGGCTATTTTGACATGATCGTTAGCTGCAGGTGGGGTCTGTAAACACGCTGACCAGGAATAACATCCAAACAGGCTGTCTGTCTGATCTCTAGCGAGTTAATCACCTTTTTCTCCCAATCATTTAGTTTTCTATTGCAGAACCTCATTCTGTACCCTCAGCTCATCTGTCCTGTGATTGTCTCCTTCCATCAGCACCAGCAAACACTGGAAATGCATTGCTTTCCTGTCAAGAGAGTCCAGTGTGACTGAGTTGCACAGACTGACCTCAAATTTGTGATCCTCCTGCATCAGCCTCCTGAGCAGCTGTGATTACAGGCATGCACTACCACTCCCAGCTTAGAGTATAAACATAGAGATACGAAAAGAACATGTTAAATAATTAGAACAAATGGTGAGGTCCCAGGAGAGCTCGGTGCTGGCTGGAAGAGCAAAGGAGGACAGACTCAGAATGGTGGAAACTGGTAGGAGGCAGGTTGTTGGCGGAGGAGTGTGGCACCAGTAAGGAGCACCATCCTAGTCCTGGAAAGTGTCACAGCATATTTCTTTAAATAGAAAATGAAGTGCATTTGTGAACTTCTCTAACTTTTTCCTGAATTATTCTGTCTTGCAGGAGTCTGTTTTGAACTACCGTTTAGACCCCCTGGGGGTAGTTGCTGGCTTTACTGCCGAGGTGGGGGCCAGCGGCGTGTTCTGCCCCACGCACTTGACCCTTCCAGTGGAGGTGTCATTCTACAGTGTTTCTGATGACAATGCCCCCTCTCCTTATATGGCAAGTATTTTTTTTAATTCTTTTTTTTTTTTTTTTTTTTTTTGCTAGAATCAGGGAACTTAATGACACATGGCTTTATATGCTTGGCGCAGTGCTTGAGAGCGTAAAGTGCTTCCTAGGAGAAAAGGATGAGTGCAGTCCGAGGGACCAGGCTGCGACGCCGGCTTCCTTCCGAGTGAGCTCAGACGGCAGGTGGCCTCTGTGTGTTGGAGATTGCTGCCCAGAGCACACTGTTTCTCTGGTCCTCCAGATTAGTGACACTCTGGTTCTCATCTTGCTGTTTCACACAGAATGTGTTGCAGTTCCACGGGCCCCATCTTCAGCTCAGGTCAGGGAAGGCTCTGCTGCCTGGGCGGCTGTGAGGCCTTCCTCCCAGCTCCTGTTGTCTTGTACAGCCCTGGCCTTCCTGGCCTGAATTTCCTAACTTACCTCTTGGCCCAGCAGCTTCCTGTCCCTTCCATCAAGGTTTCCAAGAGCATCAGTGACAGTGTCTTTCATTCTTAATAAGAGCTATGCAGAGGGACTTTGACATAGTTGGAGGGTTCTTTCCCCATAAGATGCAGCCATAGTTTATGGGCCATAATCAAGGCAGAGACACCTTCCCAGGCTCCCACCTCATTGCCAGCTGGACGTGGCAGTCCCAGCGTGCATGCTAGTCCTGCTGGAATGCACCCGATACAAGGACGCAGCTGTAAGCATGTCTGTGTATGTCACCAGGACAGCCACAGTCCCCTCCCCTGCCCTGCTGGTCTGTGCAGAAGGGGTGGAGAGGTCGGGTCTACAGTGCAGAGTCCTCGAGGGCCAGGACCTTGGCTTAGAAATAAGATACGAGGGTGAATCAGCTGAAAATCAGCTCAAGTTCATATTTTTGTGTGAAATTCACGAGCAAAAGGAAATTTGAACTATGCTTTTTTAAAAGAAAAATAAGATTAATCTTGGCCTTGTTTGATATCTTAAAAAATGAAAGATTAGGGGATAAAATGCTTCTGTTACTGTGTCCTTGGAAGGCACAGAAGCACATGGAAAGGAGCTCTGACTTTGAGCAGATACCGGAAAGAGTAGAATTTTCAGTTACAGATTGATTATATTTAGAAGATAACACACATCACAGACAACAGAACTCTGCTTGTTTCTGTCATAACTTCATGACAGATGTTATAGTGCCTCCACAGGGAGCAAGCATCTGAGCCCAGAAAGCACTGACTCTGTGGCCTGGAGATGGCCCAGGGCTTGTCTTTGAGTGATGCCTTCACAGTCCTGTCAGAGCTGTCGGTAGCCATTTCCGGTTGGGAGTTGGTGGTAAATGTTCTCAACGTGCTGTCTGACAGCATTCGGCTGTTTAGACAACTGCATGTGAAACTAGGCAGAAGCACTGCACCTAATGCAGGGGGACTAGGGGCAGGTTTAGGGCGGGATTCACATCACCATCATATCTGCAGGGCAGCTCTGATTTCCTTTCCTTCGTAGTTAACCAAATCAGGGTGTTCTTTTAGTTTTCCACTTAGATTTTATATGCCACAGTAATTTGAGGCATTTTTGTGTAAGATTTTGATCAAATTTAGTTAAATTTAACTTTGTTATTCTATCTTAAAATCCCAGAGTAAAATGGGTTTCTACTTTTGTATTAAATATGGTTACTTTCTCTAGGAATGAATAATAGGCTAATCAACTAAAATGATGAAATTATTAAAATTTAAAGTTAATAAGTAATATTAATAAAATTTCAAATAATTTCCCAGTAACTTTCTAAAATTTCTAACTTGCCAGTGCTATTACTGGTCTTACATTATTTTGAAATTGTTGTTTTACACTGTTACCCTAAACTTAAAGGTGCTTTTTAAAAAACTGGCAGTCATTTATAAGTTTATTTGTGTACTAGTGTTGTCTTGTAAAACCATCAAAATTGCACATATTGAAAGAGATGAGTATGGGCATGGTTGTAGTTTTGCCTGCTGGTTTTCCTGAATGTATCTGTGGGGAGGGAGGTGGTGAGGAGGAGGTCAGGACTGCCTGTAGTAATGAGATACTTAGTGTAGCTGTTACTCTCTCTGTAACTAGGAAAAGGAGGGGTGTTATATATACCATGCACAGTAGGTCCCCACATGGGCTCGTACTTGAGAAGTGGCATGTGCAATCCTTCACTAGCTGTGTGGAGCAGATGATGAGAGAGCGGAGTGTTTAAAGCTTTGGTTTGCTGACACACTGTTGTCAGCCTTTAAACAACCATCTGATAATTGAGTTTGTTGAGAGCCATGTATGTCTTTTCAGTACCCATTCCCCTAGAGCTTCCCAGTATTCTTGTGTTAACAGGAATCTCAGTGCTGTGCACTTGAATTGAAGGATTCTCAAGCCAGAACCTTGCCCTCCTTCCCATTTGTCCCCTTCTTTCTACCTCCCAACCTGGCTACCTTCCAAGCCCAACAGAGATGGCACTAATGGGAGAGCACTATTTCTCAGTGACTGTCACGAAGGCTGGCATGTTTGGGCCAGCCTACGGGCACTGAGAGAGTCAGGGGAAGGCACGCAGTTACCCTGCTTCACCACCTCGGGAAAACTGGCACTCAGTTAAAATAAACATAGGGCACTTGTTCTTTAAAGCAAGCAAAAATGCATGGTCACAGTTACCACCTGCAGTCACCTGGCCACCTGATTTTTTTTTTTTTTTTTTTTTTTTTTTTTTTTTTTTTTTTTTTTTTTTTTTTTTTTTTTTTTTGGTGCTGGGGATTGAACTCAGGCCTTTGTGCTTACAAGGCAAGCACTCTAACCACTGAGCTAAATCCCCAGCCCCTGCCACCTGATTATTGAGAAATTTCACACATTCAGTTTTAACTTACCTTGTTTTGGGCATTATCTGGAGTTCTCAGAAAAAGGACTCCACTTACTGCAGCCATGCTCCTCAGACATTAATGTCCCTGTGACGTCACAGGGAGTTCTGCTGGCCCGCAGGGGAGGGAGCAGGTGGGAGGGGAAGTGGCCTGCACTCCCGGTCACTGGTCACCGGGATTTAGCCTCAACCTTGACTCACATTTTAACTTGTTGGCCTTTAATCCATGTGTTCTGATTTAAAATCAGTTTGGGTTCTTAGATCTCTTAGAAGATCTAAAAAGCAGTATCTTAAGAAGGTTCAGATTGAGACATGACACAGCATGAGGTTTCTGAAGAAGTAGTTAATCTTTGGAAAATGGATTTTTATAGCTTTTATGTAGAGCAAACCACAGTCTTGAAAGTTACTGATTAAACTTTTTTTCTACTTTTTGTCTTGAACATCTCTTCTATAAGTTTTAGGCAAGAACCACAGGCTCCTGAATTTCCTATTTCCTTCTCTTTCTCTGTCTCTTTTCCCATCTGCCTGTCTCATTCCCTCTCTCCCTTCTTCCCTTCCTTTCCTTTTTCCTTATTTTTTCTTTCTTCCTTCTTTCCTTCCTTCCTTTCTTTCTTTTCTTTTCTCTCTTTTTTGTTCTTTATTGCCCTCTTTTCTTTCATAGTCAGAATCCTTCACTAAAGAATTACTTCATTTTTGACTAAGACTTATACTCTCTCAGTCTCACTACTATTTATATGACCAGAGAACAATAAATTGTTTTGTTTCTTCATCCCCTCTCTCCCATAAGATGCATGGGAATAATCCTATAACTTTATTTCCATTTTGGTTAGGAAACTTCTTGCCTTTTTAATCTTACATCTTAGTGGAAATTTCCAATAGAGTGGCTGTTGGTGTTATATATTACTTATTGCAACATTTCCAGGAAGAACAATAAATTGTTTCTTCAAGGTGGAAGCCTTACTATTTCATTCATTCCTAGAATGTATCTCTGTTAATTCAATTTGAATGCTTTCTGTACAAATAGAATTCTGCAATTTTAGTAACTACATGATGTGTTATTTAAGTCCTTGTATACATGTGTGTTAGTTTGTACTCAATTTTTCTTCTTTTATTTCAAGGGTGTGATTACTTTAGAGTCCCTTGGTAAAAGGGGTTATCGAGTACCTCCTTCAGGAACAATACAAGTGGTATGTGTTTTCTAGCCTACAATTGCAATAATCATTCTCTCACATACATATAGAACTTAGCCCTTTCTCCTGCTACTGCTGCTGCAACAACTTCGGTAAGTAATAGTGGGGCTGCAGCTTGTTTTGGAGTTTCCGTGCTCTACCCAGGAATGGCCTTTTGGGGACCTCCATAAAAGGAAAGCATTAATAGGCTAATCAAGGTGAATGCTTTAGAAAAATAGTCTGTGACTACCTGCACAACTTAAAGCTGTTGTCAGTGTAATTAGACGCGGGCATTACCAGTGCCTTCTGTTTATTATAAGAAGCCATATTGAGATTGACCTATTTAAAAGAAGCGCCCAGATATGGGTATTGCTTTGGAGGAAAACTTGGAGCACAAAGGGATGGTATCCATGGTGAAATGATTCAATCTAGCAAGATGAGCACACTAAGCAGAAACATTAGTCTGACCTATGTCAGACAGAGAAGGCATTGGACCTTTAGTCCGCTGCTGCCCTTCTGCCCTGGAGCAGGTCTTGTTCACCTGGTCTGGCATTCTCAGATGCAGCATCTGACACGAAGGCCATGTGCAATAGAGTCTGATCTCACTCGCCTCCAAGACAGGTCAGGTCTGGGTGGAGCTGGGAGACTGCAGAGTCACCCAGACCCTGGGCACTTGGGTTTGGCCTGGTCCAACAGGTGTTCTGTGTCCCTGGGCCTCTCACTACTGCCAATCCCGCACTGAGGCCTCATATATGTGCCTCGCACCTCAAGGAAGTGAAGTGCAGTGCCGTGCACAGCCTGTGTGTGCTGAGCAGGAGGCACTGCAGAGCAAAGTATGACTTCCATCCAGTGGATTCTCTGAACTACAGGAGTGACGGCCTCTGTCCTCTTGCCCCGGGCTGTCCAGCTAGTGGTTGTCCTACAGTGACACATTGACCTCAAGCAGCACATTGACTTCTCACTTTGGCAAACACCAGCTCAAGTGGTTAATTTTAACTATGAAACTTGGTTTCATCCTGTCTGTGGTGTAATTCTTTGGGGGGATGCTGAGGATCAAATTCGGGGCGTTCTGCTTGCTAGGAAAGCGCTGTACCGCTTGAGCTAAATCCACAGCCCCTCTGTGGTTTAATTCTCTATAATCACGGTTTGAACTCCAGGCCTGCTAGTTGTGGTTGTCAAATGTATTACCCTTAATCTTAAGACTCACTGAATTGTGAGATTGGATCATAACGTTGATGTATTTTTCGTTTTGATTCAGCGAGTGATGTCCAGTGCCACGGATGAGCTTCTGAAAGCACAGGCACCAACTTATTGAGGTCTTGGTAATCTGGCCAAAGTTAGAGCAGCAGCTTGGGGGTTCACTTTCAAAATCAGTACTTCTGAAAACAGCATTTCTTCAATTCAGTCTTCACTAAAGATACATTATTTTGGTTGATAATCATACTGATTTAAAAAAAAACTGGTGTTGCTACAAATTTTGAAAGGATTTCAAGTGTGAGAACGTGAAGTGCTATTAGCCTACTCTGGATAATAATAAAGAGATGTATTTTATAAACTTGAAAAAAATTTCAAGTTGAAAAAGTCTCCTTTGAGCCCTTTTAGTTTTACTGCTATGTGTACATAAAACCTAAAATTCCAGTTTTACTGGACTTGTATTTTTAATTTTAAAAATTCTGTTTACTCACCATTAAAATGTGAGGAAACTTAAAATTCTGCTTTGAAATTTTTGCATATGATAGTCATTAGCAAAGCTAAAGTATGAAATCACAGAACTAGAATATTTTAACCCTATAAGGATATATTTTGCTTGAACTAGTAGAGCTATTTCTGAAAATCCAAACAAGGAGAAAAGCTACATATTATTTATTATTAACATGAAATTGATAATGAAAGAGTTTGATTTATTACAAGCCTTTATAATACTGTGAAATAAAAGGTCAAACCTTTGAACCAGTATTGAACGTTAACTCTAGGCCATAACCCTAAACCATGTCCAGGGGGATGAATTGCTGTTAAAATCCTGTTGAATTTCGGCACCACTGTCTGAGCCAGCGAGTCACTGCTCTTGAAGAATATTTTCTCTGTTGTCTCTTCAGACCTTATTCAACCCCAATAAGACTGTGGTGAAGATGTTTGTTGTGATGTATGACTTGCGGGCCATGCCAGCCAACCACCAGACATTCCTACGGCAGAGGACCTTCTCTGTGCCTGTGAAGCCGGAGGCCAGGAGAAGTGCTCACAAGGAGAATGTCCGGCACGCGGAAGAGCGCTCGTTACGCTACCTCATCCACCTGAGGTAATGCTCTGGGAAATGTGAAAATAGGACAGATCCAGAATTTTTATTAGAAGAAGCCATGATGACCGTACCTAGAGCAGCAGCCTGGCCCTGCCGAGCAGGAGCCCCGTGGCGATGGCGCTCAGGGCTCATGGCACACCTGCCTCCCGGCAGCCAATGCTGACTGGGGGTTGTTGCAGGGATAGCTGCTTCAGATATTTCAGGTCGGGAGCTAATCCAAATACATCTGTGAGACACAGTTTTTAGACCACTGACAAAATGTTTGGTATCAGAGTTTATACTCTGTCCTGTCACTTTCACACCCACCACACAGCTCTCGATCAGGAGAGCCTGCTCGGTTGCCCCAGGCCCAGGTTGCTGGCATCTCAGGGAAGGTTTGGAGCCTGAGCTCTTAGTGCAGCTCGCAGGACCAGGGTGCAGAGCAGGTGGCTGAGGGGGCGTACGGCCTTTTCCCCATGGCCCTGTCTGCCCAGGGCAAGCAGGGAGCCCCGCCACCCCGTCACTGCTCTCATTGTGTCTGCTCGGAGCAGCGGCCCTGGGTAAATGCAGAGGAGCTCTGTGAGCACCTGCTGTGCTCTGAAAGGCCTCTGAGTTCCTTGTTTCCCCAAACCCTGCATCATCGGCCTCTCATCTCGGCCTGGCGGTCTTTGTCCAGAGACACCACACCAACATGGTGCCTTGAAACCCAGCTTGGCACTGCCTGCCTTGAGCCTCATAGGGGAGTTACACAGAGCATGGGAAGGAAAATTTTCCCAAAACAGACTTGAAACCTTGAAGATATGACTGCCTCCCAGCCTGGCCCAGGAGGAGATGCAGCTCTGGCTGATGGAGCTTCCTTTGAGCCCATTCCTCTCCAGGCTTGCTTCTCTTTGCTCTTTTGGCTTGTGTGTGTTTACTGCATGGCCCCTGCAGGCCGGGCAGTCAGTCGTGCAAGCACCCATAAAGTTCAACAGCTGTAGCTGTAAGGAACCAGCATTCACTGGAGTGAAATTCCGTCCTCACAGAGTGACTGGATGCTTTCAGCGCTGTGAAGAAACTTGTATGGGAAAAGCAGTGCGCTTCCCAAAGTGACCACGCCCTCCTTCAGCTCGGGAAGGCGGACACTGCAGAGCAGGGAGGGGGAGCCTTCAGCTCTGCTGCACCATGGACAGCTGCCTGCCAGTCCTCTCCACTACTACAGGAGTAAAGTCCACTCCCCAGAGCATGCAGGAAACAGGAAATCAGCACTGTTGTCAGGCGTTGTCTGTCACCGGTGCGTCTGTGATCAGACTCCAGCCCCTGGCACTGTAAGGCAAACAGCGGAGGGACAGAAGTGTCTCGGACATTTCTGATGGCATTTGCATCTCACTGCCACCTTTCCTCTCCACTCTCCGTGCTGGTTAGGTGTGACTGAGCTGGTCACTGCTGATGATCGCAGTTCTGAATGCGTGAGAACCATTTTAATCTGCCCAAATCATGGGAGGCTGACTTGCTAAAACGGATCAGTCTGTGTGTCTAGAAGACGCCGGCGCTGCCAACCCCAGGCAGCATGACAAGGCTGATGGGGACTGAGACAGCACCATAGCGTAAAGGCATGCGCCATGGGGTTCAGGGAGGAAAGACCGGCCAGGGCAAAGGAAGGAAGAGAGCGTTTTTAGGGAAGAGCAAGGGAGGGACATTAACATCAGACACATGTGCTCTGACAATTTAAAACTTTACATAGGGGTTGAGGATTTAGCTCAGTGGTAGAGTGCTTGTCTAGCAAGCACAAGGCCCTGAGTTCGATCCCCAGCACCCCCCAAAAGAAGATTTTAGATACCACACGAAAGCGTTTATCTAGTATTGTAACAAGACTGATTCTTACTGTTGTTGTATTATTATATCAATATAGATTAGCCTTTCCAATTGTTGTTTTGTTTTTTTAGTTTTCTGAGACAAGGTGTAATTCAGGCTGGCCTTGAGCTCACTATATAACACAGGCTGGCCTCAAACTCACCGAGATCCTCCTGCCTCTGCCTCCTTAGTTCTTGAACTACAGGCATGCTTCACCAGGCCCAGCAGCCTTTCCAGCTGTAATTAAGTACTCAAATTGGTTTGTTTTAAAGACCTCTTCCCTGAAATGATCTCAATGTCTTTCCCTTTCTCTCTCTCTCTCTCCAACCCCCCTCCCTCTCCCTCTCCCTCTCCCTCTCCCTCTCTCACTCTCTCTCTCTCTCTCTTTCTAGGTTCCAGAGTTCCAAATCTGGAAAGATCTACCTCCATAGAGACGTGCGACTCCTGTTCTCTAGAAAGTCCATGGAGGTCGATAGTGGTGCTGCATATGAACTCAAATCTTACACTGAATCGCCAACAAACCCTCAGTTCTCACCACGATGTTGATCAGGAGTGACAGGTCAAGTGTTCGCTCAGTACCCAAGTTGGAAAGTAAAAATTCGTGTAGGCTGGAGTACCAAATGGACAGTCAGGAGAGTGAACCTCTCCCGTCGCCCTGGACCAGTTTTTACTGAAGGGCTTCTGCAAGGAGGCCCACATATTCCACGTAGACTGGAAGCACTCTTGTCCCAGCCCCTTTTGTACTGTTGAAACCACTTCGTTGGACATGTTGCAATAGCAAAGCCCCTGTTAGATTAGTGTTTACACATTTTGTTTCTGTTATTTAATATTTAATGTTTTCCTTAATACTCAAGTGATGTTTGTCTGTAGTCTAACGTAGCACAGATCTTATGTAAAATCATACTATGTATTTTTGACATTAATGTTGGAATCTGAAATATATGCACAAGTCTTTAATTTTGTGTGATGTGTTTTAAATGCTGTTCGTTTTAAACTATTGAAAATGAGAATGAACTGTTGAATTTCTCTAAGAGTAACGCACTATGCAAGCATGTAACTTTTTCTATCTCCCAGGCTGAGTCTTTACTGCGCAGCGTGGGCTGGGCGGCTCCCATCCCCTGTGAGTTCCCATCATCGCGCCTCTCCTGTTCGCATCAGGTCCCCTGTCCTCAGACGGTTCTATTTTTCCTTCATCACTACCCGACAGGCTTTACATTAAACCGCTGTCCCATGCTAAATAATTTTCTGCAATTGTTAAAATAATATGTACTTTGGAAACAAATTAGTATTTATATTGTAAATATATGCCAAAAAACTAAAAAAAAAAATGTATTTGACTTTTCTTTCTAGTCGAGACATTTACGTGATTGGGTGAATTAGCCAATCAGACGGCTGCCAAGAGAGGAGCAGGTATCTTCGGTCTTCTCCCAGTTTATCGCGTCCTTGTTCAGTGTCACAGTGGAAGGCTGTTGGCAGCTGGAAATGTCACCAAGCAAGGGAACCTGACTGAGTGTCTCAAGGCGCCCTGCCAACATGCCTAGGAAGAACATGTGGTTTAGACCCTTGTGCTGGGACTGTGGGAGCAACACATTAGGTAGTTAACAAGGCAGAAATACTGGGAGAGCGAATCCAGATCTGCAACAGCATGGTGTGAAATACCACCAAAGCAGGCCAGACTGGGCACCCTGGACATCGAGAGTCAGGTGAGCCAACCAGAGTCAGTCGGCAGGAAGCCCATCCCTCTGGGACCCTGCTATGGGACAGACTACTTATTACTACTTATCTGGCCCCGTGAGGGTGTGTGGCTGCGGGCTGTGGGGTGGCAAAAAAAGCCTCCTGTAAAATGCTTCTAAAATACTGGTTTTTAAAAAAGGCTATTTATGTTCCTTAAAACTTTTAAAATTTTTCAGCCAAATTTATGAAGACTTGTGTTAATCTCCAGGTTGTGTGGAAAGAATTTAGAATTGTGTCCTAGTAAATTTTCTCATTGCTGAGACAAAATATCCCACACCCAAAATTAAAGGAGGAGAGGTTTATTTCAGCTCACAGTTTGTACAAGTTTAGTCCATGGATGGCTGGCTCCAAGGCGGGGTGGCATGGCACAGGTCAAGTGGCAGCACTTAATTGCCAAAGGCAGGGTGCACGTAATTACTGTAATGGACAGCAAAAGCACCCAAACAGCAAGCAAAAAGAGACAAGTGACAAGCCACCAGCCATGACCCTCTTTGTCTCTTAAGTCTTATCTGGGCTACCCACCATTAGGGCAAGTAGCACTCACAGCCTCCACAGTGAATTCCGTCACATACTCTAGATCCAGCCACTTCCGAAAAGCCCCACCTATGACCTAGGTTTTGGGGGGGACATCTAGACACAACCATAACAGACTGGGAGTAGAAGACTTGGACTGTAATCTTGCTTCTGACTACAGTTCTGGGGTCTAGAACTGATTGTGCTAGGTGTGTCTGCTGGAGAAAACCGTGTGTCTTTAGCGCACCTTCTCTTTTAAATTATGGGGTCTAATCACCTTTCATGCCTGTGTGTTTGTATACAGTACATATAGAGAGAAGGAGAGACAGAGCTGGGTCTTATAATCTTCCATGTCCTAGGATCTTTTTTTGTTGTTTTTTAGGTGGGTGAGTTGGTTGGTTGGTTGGTTGGTTGGTCGGACAAAGTCTTGCTGGCCTCAGACTCAAGATCCTTCTGCTTCAGTCTCCCAACTTATCATTGAGCCACATCCCCACCCTAATTTTTAAAATAAATATTTCATTAGATGTACCTAGACTTCTTAAACAGTTGAGAAAAGTCAGTATGGATTGTTTTTATTATTGTGTGACTTCTCCAGTGAGGTTAACCCCTAGCCCAGTATGTTTGTGCAGGGACTCTGCATGGACACCACCCTGTAATCTTTTCAGGATTCTTTCTAATATGTGGTCTTCTAACCTTCCTAAGCACACTGTGGAAAATTGAAGAAGCTGATGGTATCAGTTGGTTTTCTGTTGCTAATAACTATCATAGACTGGATGAATTATGAAGAAAAAGGTTACTTTTGCTCCAAGCTCTCAAGGGACAAGGCCCATTGTTGCACCCAGTGAGGACTGGCTGCTGGAGAGTCCCAAATGCACAGGGCACCTCAGAGCACGAGACAGGGACCATGCACATGCGTGTGCATGTGTATGCATGTGCGCGTGTCTGTATTTTCTGGTTTCTTGTCCTCTTACAGGCACGAGGATTCAGTCATGAGTTACTAGGGCTCCTTCCTAGTAACTTGATTTGAATCACCTTCTGAGGGCCCCATCTCTAAATACCGTGCTCAGGTAAGCGTCCTCTTCTCGACACCTGCCAGCCCAGGAAGCCTGACGCGCTCCATCCATAACCCGAGCATAGCCCTGAGGGAAGCACCGGGTGCCCACAGGGCTCTTCCTAGCAGGGACACCAGGAAGTACTGCTGATGTTTGTCTCCCTTCCAGGGTCGCTGCTGCTCCTCATCCTTGGCGAAGTCTGCTCATCCAGCACCTGTCAGCTCTCACCCTGACACCCACTGTCACACTGGTCCTTCTGCCCTTCTGCCCTTCACCACACATATGTGTCCAAAAATGCTGCTGCTACATGACATTGCAGCAGAGTGAGACACAGGTGCAGCCTGTAGTGGGCAGATGAGGTGTGCGTCATGCAAGGTCCGTGGCTCTGCAGCTTAATGGATGGTAACCAGTAACTTCTTCAGAGCAGAGCTGCAGGTCATCCGTCACCTAGCGTCTTTGGAGACGTCTTTGCATGAGAGTGCTAAACTCTGTTGTGAGAATGAAAAATACTAGAAAATGATGAAACGCTAACTAGTTGGAAGGTCCCCTCGCCCCGGACATTCTTGCTTTCTGCCATTCCCTGGCAGTTAAAGAAGGGAAAATTTCCTCCTTCAAATGCTTCATCTTTGAGATCACCACTCTTTCCTATTTAATTTTGTGGATGCAGCAATGAGTCTCTTAATTTTTTAAAACTATGTGAGACATTTATTTTAAAATTTCTGTGCAAGTATATCAATTAAAAGCTGAAGTCCACGCTCTCACATCTGCTCTTGCACTTGCCGTGATACAGGGGTGGTTACTGTTAAAAACTGGGTACACTGCAGACCAGGGTGTGGTAGCACACACCTGTAATCCCAGCTACACGGGAGGATCCCAAGTTCAAAGCCAGGCTGGGAAATTTAGCAAGACCCTGTGTCAGAATAAAATGAGAGCTGTGAGCGCAGCTCCACAAGCTCCTGGTTTCCATCCGCAGTACCAGAAAAGAGAGAGAGAGGAAGGAAGGAAAGAAAGAAAAACAGTATATGGTACATCATGTGGCCAAGACCTGAGCCCCAGGGTCAGCCCAGATGGAAGTAGGCATTTCAGAATGGTGGGAACACAACTCAGTTCCTGCGACCCGCCCTGTACCGCATTGGCATCAGCCCACAGGTCTGGAACATGGCACCGTGGAGAAGGAGCTCCGGCAGGCCGAGAGCCCTCCGCACCACCGGGCAGAGAGCGCGGCTCTCAGGCAGTGAGTCTGCGGCTAAAAAGGCCCCAAACTTGCCCGAGCTGCTACTGATGGTGTATAGAAGATCCACGATTCAGGTTCAGGTTAAAACACACGTCTTTTTCACTCTGCTACACTGGCATTTTGACTTTCCCCCATTTTCCACCAAAAATAGACTTTTCATCAATACTCTCAGAAATAGAGTTTATAATTAGACAGGTGATAAGTGATAAATACAGTAAGTGCCTAGGAATCATTGGGGGGAAACAGAAAATGATTCTAAAAAACAAAATAATAACCTTTGAGAAGAAAAACCCTAAAGCAATTCATAAGCTAGTCACCTCAGCATATTGTCAGCAACCATGAAAATACTGTTGCAGGAAGTTTGGAAAACATATTTTCTTAAATATTTTATGAGCTTGTAAAGATTGGATGTTTTCAAACTCTTTTCTAGACCCCTTCTATCCCATTATTCTTTGCTCTTTCTTTAAACTCATTCTAAATGTCCCCAGTTCCAGCTAAGTCCCTGCAGAAGTGACACCCTCTTCTCTAGGTTCCACTTAGAACCACGAGTCATAAAAGCTGCCTGGCTTCCTTACTCGAGGGACAGTCCCCAAGCTTTGCTCATAGATGTCACCATTTACCGCAGGACTTGGGGTGTTCAGTATCTCACTTGGTTTCTCTGAGTTAATTTTTCTGTTTCTACTGTAACATCCTTTAATTGAAAAGATATGCAATGTGATAGAACAGCATGCTGAGTGTTTAATTTCTTAAAAATTAATACAGTAAAAGACATTTCCATTAAGCCTCCTCAAAATCTTCCCCTCACTCTGAACACACTCATCCCACGGTTCTTGCCGCTGTCTGCAGCAGCTCTGGACCCCTTTCTTGAGTGTCTTTATTGTGCTGTCGTGGTTGCCTCAGTGTCCTGAACCGATTCGAAATGTTTCCCCTTCCTGGTTATTTTGACTTGGCCAAGAGCCAGGGGTCACATGGTGCCAGATCAGTGAATAAGGTGGCTGAGGGACACAGCACCGTGTTTTTATCAGCCTCCCTTTCCACTGGACGGCACTTGGTGACATTCACTGTATTTTTGCTATCACCTTATCGAGACACTCAGGAACAAGAACTTCCAGAACTGCTAATGAAAGAGGCAATAAATATGAGAGAAATATGTTCAAGGCAAGGGGAATTCATGGCATTGCCTTTTACTGTAATACATTTTTATAAATGCAAACATTCGCTGTATGTTTTCCATTACACCTCATATTCTGTTCTCTGCACCCTGACAGCACAGGTAGACTTCCTTTCTTGGCTGACTGAGGAATTAACGGGGTGAGACAAAATTCTTTAATTCCTATAAACTCTTCGACCACAGCAACTAAACCTGGAAAAGATCCCTGATCGTGTTTTTTCAAGTTTTTATATAACTGCCAAAAATATATATTGTACATTACGCATCGGAGCCACCAGACGGCGCTCTAGTAAAGCAGCAAGTCTAACTTCGCCCCAGAAAGCAGTCGGCCAGGTTTCACAGAGATTCCAATCACTGTGGCTAATTATTTAAAATTCAGTCAAGTGTTCAGCGGAACAAGTCACATGTCAAATGCTCAACAGCAGCACACGGCCAGGATGTGCAGCCCGGGCTGACGCTGACGGGAAGCTAAGCAGGGCGAGGCAGAGCAGTGGGAATCCTCTCATTGGCAGCAAGTGAAGACCCAACGCAGGAGACTGAGAAGGCGGAGATAAACCATGAGGGGTTAAAGTCCCAGAGTCAAGCACGTGGGGAAACGCACATGGCATTGGGGGCCAGCGTGCAGCTGTGAAGATTGATTTACACGGTTCGCGAAGGTGTGGAGAAGTGCTGTACGGTCATTTGGGATTGGACGGCTTCCTAGACAGACCCCACCGTGGGCACTGCCCCTGATGTACGTACGTATGTATAGATGGCAGTACCGCAGATTAAGCCCAGGGCCCGCAAACTGAACCACATCCCCAGATCTCTCATTTATTTTGCGCCTGGGTCCTGCTTATTTGCTCAGGCTGGGCTCAGACTTGCCTCCTGCCTCAGCCTCCCAGAGCGCTGGGATTACAGGTGTGCACCACTCCACCCAGCTGTGAATTTTCCATTTGACTAAAGTCTGTTCCCCAGAAGTTCAAATTTGCCCTCATGTGAGTGTTACTTTCAGGAACAGATTTTCTTTATCTGAAGTCACATATACTATTTTTCTCGATGTGTATGTCTATTGGATTTTAATCTAAGTTCACAAACACACTCGAGTTCACAAATACAGGAGAGCTATACACATCAGAATAACAATTACTATTAAGAATACTGCTCTTAGATGCTCACTTAGCCTCAATAGCACATTCCCCTGTTCTCTCTGGAGTTCAGTTCTTCAAGTAGTTTACTTTGTGAGTACAGAATAATAAGTACGTAGTTGATTTTACTAAGTTTCTCAACTGGCCCTGTTTGCGACATTCTCAAGGAATAGCGCTGTCAAAGAGCTGGCTTCTTAAACACTATATTTCCTGGTCTGGCAAACCCTTCTCTCCTTCTCCAAATGGGATGCAATCTTACTCCTCCCGTCTTTCAAGTTGCAGTTCTTCCTGGTTGCGCTCTGATGGTTTCCAAGCCCCTTGTCCAGGCACTGACCCCGGAATTGCATTCATTACCTTCGGCTTTTGGCTAGGGCAAACTTACTTCCCTGTAAGAGCTTTGCCAAAGCATCAGGTCTAGGGCACACTCGCGGTCCCCTCCCTGGGCGGCCTATCTGAGCAGGAAAGATGACATTTATAGGGTAACTGCTGTCGAAGGATGCCCCACTGTGGAACTACGCAGAGCGGTGACAGCATCGCAGAGGCGCAGGCAGGCGGTGAGTGACGGAGGACTGCGGAGGTAAGGAGGAGGCGCAGAGCCCCGGAGCGTCCAACAGGAAGCCGGCGAGGGGCGAGAAGCGAGAGGGGGACGCGGCGAGGCTGATGACATGGAAACGTGCGGTTCCGGCGCGGAAAGCAAAGGGTGGGGAGAGGGCGCCGCCCTCGAACTACAATTCCCAGGAAGCCTGGGCGGATGTGAGGCGGTCCCGGGCGGAAGTGGGGGGTCCTGGCAGGATGCGAGGCGGTCCCGGGCGGAAGTGAGTAGAGCGCGCGCCGCGACCTTTGAAGGGAAGAGGAAGTGCTCGGGCGTCGCGCGGCCGCAGGACGGGTTCGCTAGGTGGGGTCGCGGCGGGGGCCGCGGGGTCGCGGCGTCGCAGGCAGGGCCCACTTCTGAGGCGGCAGCCGCCCGGGGCGAGGAGTGGGCGGCCTCGGCCCCCGTCGTTGTGACTTCTCTGGCGACTCGCCCGCAGAGGGAGCGCGATGTCCGCGGAGGTCCCCGAGGCGGCGTCGGCCGAGGAGCAGAAGGTGAACGTGGCGGGAATGGGCCCGGGCGGGAGCGCCGCGGCCCCAGCCGGCCCTCCGAGGCCGCCGTGCGGGGCGCCCCGAGTCCGGCCCCGAGCGGCCCTGCACCCCGCTTCTCTCGGGGACTTCGCGTTCCCGCCGATCGGGTGTCGGGACCAGAGCGCGGAGTCAGCCCGCCCTGCGCCGCTGCGGGCGCCTGGGGTTCTGAGGGCGGGTCTCGCGGGGCCGCTCGCACGTGTGGGGACCGAGCGGGGACACCGGGGCGGCCCTGCCCGTCCTTCCACCGCCCC
This sequence comes from Hystrix cristata, assembly GCA_004026905.1. Lineage (NCBI taxonomy): Eukaryota > Metazoa > Chordata > Mammalia > Rodentia > Hystricidae > Hystrix > Hystrix cristata. The sequence goes on along the minus strand of PVJO010008406.1, from coordinate 24,956 downwards.
TCCTGGAGCCGGGGCCTCTGGTCTGCGGAATCGCGGCTCGGTCTGTGCTCGGACCAGGAGGAAGTTGGCCAGGGTCCTGACCCATTCCGTGTGCGCGTGCCCTGCTAACTCCTCCTGAGTCAGGTAGTGCTGCCGTGTTACCTCCTGAGTAACTGAACAAACAGCAGCAGCATAAATCATAGGCCAGGAATATTCTGGAATATTCCAGTGAAAATTATTGGACATTTTTAACACTGTGCAAAAAGAAAAATGTGGTTTTGATGAAAAGAAGTGTAGATATAGTTTAAGGATTGTAATCTTAACGGTAACTTTACATCACCTATTTATTGTAAGATATTTATTGCGATGTTCGTTATAGCTTAAGACTTAGGAACTCAAAAAATAACAAACCCAGGGCTACAGTGTCTTGTCTTAAACACTGAAATCAAGGGTACACAATACCGTGCTAAGTAATTTTCTTTGATAAGATTGATTTGTTAATATGTTGCTAAAGTATGAAGTGTGGATTTCTAGAATGTAAATGCTTTTATTGAAACAGCCTAATGTATTTCTTAACAACATTAAGGACAACCTGAATGTTTTGTCTCGACAGTTGTTTGTGTTAAACGTTTATTCTGGGTCCTTGATTTTAGCTGCTGTTATTAATATCTCCCAAGTATGTTGGGAATATAGTGTCCTTTCTTGAATTGAAGATTGGCTGCAGATGTCCAGGGCTAGTGACCTGGATGCCACCCCATACAGGAGGAAATGTGCATAGTCATGTCCGTGCCCTATGGGCCAGATCACCTGTTTCTTCTATTTGGAAGAGCAGTTAGGCGACCTGAAAAATTGGGTTATTGTCTGTGTTCCTAATTGACCTTTCAATCAAAGCCAAAGTGCTTTCCTAAAAACACTTGCATGGCTTATGGTAGTGTGGCCTCAGAAAAATTGAGGCAACGAGCTGGAGGCTGCAGGAGGTCAGAGCCAGGTGTGCCTGGGCACTGTGTGCACCCATGTTAAGGGAGGAGTCAGCCCTAAATAAGCACAAATATAAAAGAAAAAAAATTGTACAAGCTCCTATCCCTTAACTTTTATACAACTCTAAAACTAAAATTACAGACAAGACCAGTCTAAATCATTGATTTCGTGCGGCTGGTATTTTGCTAAACTGAGTCTCCAATGTACCCAGTGTGTGGAAGCAACTGCCAAAGGACAGGCCTTTTGGGAGTGTGGCAGGTTGACTCCTAGGCCATGTGGTGATTCGGTTTCCTTTTTTAAGAATAAGCTCTGAGGTCACTTAGCTCCCTGGAGTCACAGAAAGTCTTGTTGTAAACTCAGCTTTGTCCTTCTCTCACTGCCCTGGAGTGTTAGCCACAGCTGGGCTTGTGTCAGATGCAAGCACAGCTGGGCAAGTGCCAGTAAGCAAACCTGTGACACTGCTCAGATAAGAAGGCCGTTCAGAGCTCTGGACTGTACCATTCTTCTCTGTCACCTCGGGGTGGAAACAACACTGAAAGTTTTAAAAGGGACCTCCGTCAGCTGTGAATTCTGCTTTCACTGACCCTAAGCTCAGAGCAGCCAGGTTGCGGCCATGAGAAGAGGCAGGTGGAACTGCAAACAGACCAGTGTTGCTCTCTTGGGGAAGGCTAAGCTCAGGTTCTCTGCTCTGTATCTCTGCCACCAGAGTGCCCAGAACAGTGCTCAGCAGTGCCCAGAAGCTGTTGGCTGAGTGTCCTCCTCCGAGCCTTTCTGATGAAGCCTTGCCCAAGTGGTCTTCCCAGACAGACCCTCACTCAGCTTCACAACAGTTTGGAAAACCAAAGGTGTATGTGGGTGCGTGTATATGATATTGCAGTTTGTAATTTTTTTAAAGGATTTCAATAGGTTTCAGTGGTTTTCTAAGGTTATATATTCATCAAACTAAGTGGTTAGATGTCTTGGAAAGGATAACAAAATTGTCAGTTACAGTATTTCTGTCAGTTAAAAGTACACATGGGCTTTTGTGCATGGTGGAAGAGAACTACTGTATTACTTGAATTATAGTCATGTACCACACAGCAGTCTTTTAGTACAAAACTTAATCCTACTCCTGCCCCAGAGTGTCTCACAGGTGGGCCAGGACTGTGGGATGGCCGTGGCCAAGTGTCAGGAGACTGAGGTTGACTCTGGCGCCACCTGGCTGGTGACCTCGGACAAGTCCTGGAGCTTGCTGAGATCTGGGTTTCCTTTGCACAATGGGGCAGGTTTGTCTGCTGGGTGTCGGTCACAGGATGGAGTCCAACTTTTTTGGCCGGGCATTCAGGCGCCTTTCACCATCTCCCTCGGGGTCTCCCAGAGGTCCTCATCCTCACGCCCACGAGGTTCTGCCATCCAGACTCTTCTTGGTGCTCTCTTCGTCCCTAGATAGAACCTTCCTGGAAGTCGTCGTGTGTCGAAAGCCCAGAACCTCAGCATTCCCTGCATCCTCCAGCACAGGATCTTGGATGAGGCAGATGAGTGTCGACCAGTTAGGATTAAGTTTGGTTAAGTGGGACAGGAAAATGCATCTAGTTAGTATAAATGAGACAGGAGTTACCCTCTTCCATGCTGAAGCATCCTGGAGGCAGCTAGCTGAGGGCTGGGAGGTGGTCCCAGGGGTCAGGGACCAGGCTCCTTCCGTCGTGCTGCTGCCCTGGTCTCTGTCCCAGCACATCACCTCCTAGCCCAGGGTGGCTGCCTGAGACATCTTATGCTCATCCAGCCAGTAAAAAGGATAAAAAGGCCAGAGGACACATTCTCTCCCTTGAAGGAAAAACACTCCCTCCATTTTGACCAGAACTGAGTCACTTGGTCAAAGCTAGCTGCCAGGGAGTCTGAACAGTGTAGTTTTTAACTGAGCATATTACAGTTTCTAATAAAAGTGAGGGAAGAGGGGAGGATGGATACTGATGTGCCTAACAACACATTTCTCTCAACATTTATTTGCCCATTGTTAGCAGTGCATGACCCCTCACACATGAGGGGAACAGTGAACAGAAGTCCCTCTTTCCAGATTTTGGAAAACTTGGAGTTAATGCGGGCAGTTTCTGAGGCAGTTTTGTTTTGTTTTGTGGTTTTTTGAGACAGTGTCTCGCTGTGTAGTTCAGGCTGGCCTTGAACTCACTTTGTATTCCCAGGCAATTCTCCTGCCTCTGCCTCCCAAGCATTGGGATCACAGGCGTGCATCACCATGCCAGGGCTCTGGGGCAGTTTCAGTGCCATCTTTAGTCCTGAGAAGACGCGAGCGAGCAAGCTTTCTGTCTCTGCTGAGATTGAGCACAGCTTGCTGGCTGGCCTGGACGGAGTGAACCTTGGGGAGATGGAGACAAATTTTTGTTACCTCAGCATCTGCTGTTTGTGCGAGACTTGAGTGCAGTCCAACTTGCATCCTGGAGCTGGTAGGTCCTGAGGTAACGTGAGCCTGCGAGGTATGTGGAAAGCTGCTTAGCTTTGTAGAAACAGCGGGAGGAAGTACATGTTGTTGTTCCTTCAGTGGACTTTGATCACGCTGTCACAGTGCCACAAACCAGGCAGGCAGTAAGGACTGGATAGGACAGATGGCTTTCCAGAGGTCACAACAGGATGGCACCTTCTTCTCATGCGCTGGGCACCGAACACACTGCTGAGCCCACAGAGGAGAGCTGGCCGGAAGCTGGCCCGCCTTTACTGCTGATGCTGGAAAGGGTATCACCCAGATGGCATTATTTGCAGCCCCTGTGAGAGTACAAAATAGTCCTTAATTATTCAAGTGTTTTTATGCGTGTGTGTTCATGACTTATACCCCTCTAACAGAGTTTCTCCTGTGTTTTGATAGCACTGAAATGTTAGGCCTACGCCAGATACAGAATAGACAAAGTTCTTTTGGAAAAATTGTATTTGTAAAGCAAGTACCTTAATTACAATACTGTTCTTTAGTTTCTGGTTCTTACTTCCCTGAACTTTTGCCCCAGGAGCGGAAAGTTCAGAGCTCTTAACAGTGCTTTTCCACACTGCCCCACCAGAGTTACTGGCTTAGAAACCACTTGGCTAAGTAAACCACCAAGCCTGGCCTCTGTTTCTGAAGTGTAGCAATGTATCACACAGGTCACTTGGCGAGTAAAATTTCAAAACCAGATTTGAATTTTAAAAGATAATTTCTTAGGTTTGCCCTCCTTTGTCCATTCTGTTGATCCTCTGTTTTAGCTTTGTTTTCTATGTCACTAATTTCTGTTTTTATTTTCTCCATTTTCTTTGGGTTCCTTTCTTTGTCTTTATTTTTTTAGCAGAGCTGATGCTCAAACTTTTCTATTCAGTTGGTTCCCCTTAAAATTGTATCATGCATCTTTAACCAGACAAAATATAAAATAAATATTATAAGTTTGTAAATAATACAAGACCACAGAGGTGCTATAGAGTTATTTCTGTTCTCTTTTTGGGAGGAGGAGGGGGTGGTTTACTGGGGACTGAACCTAAGGCCTCACACAGTGCTTTTTAAAATGGATGCACAAGCCATTTACATTTAGGGTGTTGGGTTATTCTTTTGTGTGTGTGTTTTGTTTTGCAGTACTAGGGATTAAGCCCAGCGTCTTCATCCTGAGGTACATCCCCAGCCCTTTTGTTTTTTATTTTTGAGGCAATGTCTCACTAAGTTATTAAATTGCCCAAGCTGAGCTCAAATTCCAGTCCTCCTTCCTCATCCCCCCATAGTGCTTGGAATTACAGGCCCACTCCGTCATGCCCGGCTACATTTTTTACTTTAATATAAGGCCCTAATGGACTCTTCTGTATCCTACAATTTTTGATAATTTTTATTATCAGGATGTTCTAAATTTTTCTAATTCTCATGATTTCTTTGTAACCATCAATAGAGTGTGGATTCCACATGTTAGCGATTTCTGTTCTTCTTATGTTACTGACTTTAACCTAATGAGCTGCTGTCACAGATGGCAGCCTGGGTGCCAGTGGTTCAGACTTGCTATACATCCTAGTGTTGAGTCAGTTGGTTCACTGGTGCCTGGGAAGGTTACACATTTTCTAGTTGTTAGATGCAGAATTAAACTCAAATACTGTTAACCTTTTTCCATAATAATTAAGAAAGGTGTGTTGAGTTCCATGGTGGTGGATTGGACAGTTACTCCCTGTAGTTCCATAGAATGACTTGATTCTGTTTTATTAGGCATGGATATTCACATCTTCTCTACTTTTGATCTTGACATAGGCACCCCACCCCCCTCCCCTCTGCTTGCTATCACTGGGCTGTATCCTCAGCCCTTTGAAATGGTTTTTGTTTAAGTTATGTGGGCTTGCCATGCACAAGTGTATGACCCCTTGCCTCAGCTGCCCCAGTGGCCAGGATTACAGGTGTGCACTCTGAGCCTTGCATCCCTGATCTTTATTATGTTGTGGTTTTTTTTTTTGTTTTTGTTTTTGTTTTTTTCCTGAACTCAGGGCCCTGTGCTTGCAAGGCAAGCACTCTAACCACTCTAACCCTTTATTATGTTCTTAATTTTTTCCTTTTCTCTGTTGCCCTCCCCGCACACATGCACATAAACTTTTTGAATTGATTTTCTTTTTCCATTTTATCACCACTACTAGTTTGGAAGTTGTATACCTTGGAGTTTCATGATACATCCTTAACGTAAGGTCATGTTACAGCTCTTCTGAGTGATGTGGGACCGCAGAACGCTCTAGCTTTAAGAACCCTCTGCTGCCCTGAGCTGTTCTCCCTGCCTCTTTTAGGGAGGCGGAGCTCAGTTGAGGGAAGGCTTAGCTCAGGCACCCGCTGCTGAACCGGCTGTCCTTGACGAAGCCCCACTCAGGAGGATGTCTGCCCTAAAGCATCAGCTTGTTCACCTTTGCTGTCTTGATGTATCTCAAGCCTCTTTTGAGATTTGTTTAAATTTTAGCTGAAATAAATGTTTAAGAATATTTTTGATGCCTAGAAACATCCAGTCACATTGTATTCTTTGACCTGTTTTCCGTTTTTGAACATGACTGCAGAGATAAGTTGCTCATTTTCCTCACTGTATTAGCGTGCTGTGGGGAGACGGGAACAGAAAGCATGTTGCACATTTCAGACCCAGAGGAGTGTGACCTCGGGCAGTGGTGCGAACCCGGGGAACACATGCTGCAGCAGGCTGCTTGTCATTATTGGAAACTCTAAAAGGTTCGCCGTCTCTGGCATGCTCTGTACGTTTTTCAGACACGTGGAGGTGTTGCTGCGCGATTCAGGAAAGCATATGAATGTCTTCATGGTGTTCACACTCCATAGTGACGCTTAGGCCATACTACCTTTTCTCCACCTTTGGTGTTACACACCGCTGAAACTTGGAATCCAGCTAGAGGTTGTACTTGCAGGAACTCAAGTCTCACTATGTACAGGCTAGTCTTGAACTCCAGGGCTTGACTGACATCTGGCCTTGGCTTCCTGAGTCACCACCGTGCCCACTTGAGTTGATTCTTTTTTCTAAGAATAAGTCCACCCTAAATCTAAATGGCCTTTTCAGTTTTCTGTGCTGCTTGTTTGGAGGGAGGGGGTGGATGTGCTTGAACTCAGGGCCCTGCGCTTGCTAGGCAAGCTCTCTACCACTTGAGCTAAATCCCAAAGCCACTGTGCTGTTTATTTTTTATTGATAAATTTCTCGAGTATAATGGAACTCACTGACTAGAAATGGCAGTACTGGGACCCCACAGTCTGCAGTGATGGATGAGTTGCAGAGAGCGCCTGTGCCATGCCCTGGTCACTTTCCTGCCCTGAACTGCTGCCTTAAATAACCTGTTGTGTCTTTGGTTTATAGTTGGCCCTATGTCAGAGTCATCAGTGTTATAAAGCACCCTGAAAAAGCTCCAGGAGGAGACCTGGCTGCAGTGCAGACTGACCACTTGTGAGGGCGCCTGCCCGCAGAGGAGGGGGCTTTGTTAGACTCCGTGGTGACTGAGGCAGCAGCTGAGGCTCTTTTGGTGCACTCATGATGCCCAAAAATGGAGGCAAAAATAGGAGCAGGGTTTGTGTCACATACCTCACCATGACCTCCTTGGGACACACCCTTTATTTTAGACACTCTTCTGTTGCCTTGACAAACACCCAACACTCATGACTTAAAGGAGGAGAGGTTTATTTTGGCTCCTGGTTTCCGTGGATTCCATCTGTGGAACCCACAGACTTCAGGCAGAAGTGGCTTGGTGGAAGGGTGCAGTGGGGACAGCTGCTCCTTGTGTGGCTGCCAGGAAGCAGAGAGCGGAGGAAGGAGCTGTGGACAAGCGCACACCCTTCCAGGACACGCTCCCAACATGAGACTTGGGGGATGTTTTAGATCTAGACCAGTCATGGCAAACCTTTCAGAATTTTGAGTGATAACAAGCAGACGGCTATGGCGCATGTGCTGTAGGTTAAGCCCCACTAGACCATAATAACATGAAATAAATTGGCTGGCAGAGTCACTGTAATTTAAAGTCTCTGTCTCTGGCCGAGCGCATAGCTCAGTGTTGTGAGCATCCTGTGAGTGGGTGGTGTGATCACTGTGAAAAATCCACAGAGATGCAGGAAACTGCAGCGTAAAAGTGGGAAGTCGGATGGCTAGGCAGAAAGGGAGGATGTGTGGGTGCAGAGAGGCCCTCAGAAAACTGTTTGACAGCTGTCCCTTTTTTCTCAAAATTCTCCAAGACACATGAGGTGAAACAATACACAAGGGAGCCGTTGAAGATGAGGAAAGGTTCGGCAGTACATAAAGTGAACAGATCTGATTGTTAAATGTGGATTTAACTGCAAGGAGAAGCACAAAAATTATATGAAGGTACTTTATTAGTTCCTAGATAAGTGATTTTCTAAGAGCAGTTGGTTTGATGTTTGTGGATTTAACATTTCCTGCTTTTGATGGTTCCTAAATAACCGGGAGGAGTCAGATGTGCAGAGCATGGTGTGCAGAAAGGAACCGTTAGCCAGGAGCCTTGCCAGCCGCCATCCTGCCAGTTGTCCCAGACAGACGGCACCGTGTTGCCAGTCGTCCTTCCTCGTGGGGCTTGCTGTGAAGTGGAAATGTTGCTTCTCTGGAACATACAGCATGTTGAAGAATGTAGACTGACTCAGGTTGGAGATAAATAGGCTTAAGATATTGGCAGTCTTGTCAGAAAACATTTTGATACAGTAAAGAATGCCACCTTTGACGTGAAGAGCGTGTCATCTTAAACATGGAAGAAAGTCATGCAGTGAAGTGCCTAGATGTGTGCGGATTGAGGAAGATGTTTGCCTACTTACAAATATTAAAATCTTCTGAATTAATCTAGTCAGGAAAAATCTGCTCACAGGTAGACTGCTGTTGATTTCCAGTAAAGAATCTAAGGAACTTCAAATCATGTAATTTTGGGTACATAGGAAATCAGGAAGATCTTCTTGGGTTTGAGCAGATAATTCTCTAAATATAGACAGAGAGCTGAAGAGTTCCATAGAAGGAGACTGACTGTAAATGTATTCTACGTGACTGGAGAGTAACAGCACGCAAGACTTTGGAGCTGAGCTGTCCTGGTATTTTTATCCGGTGCGTGGGGTGTTACACAGGCGTCGCAGCAATAGCTGAGCTCTCACGTGGAACCTTTGAAAAACAAGACGGAGGATCTTAAGGGCTCCTGTGCCTGAGTTCTTAGTCTGAGACTGTGTTACCTGGCATTCACAACTCAAGTCAAAATCCAGATATTAAAAGGTGAATTATTTTAAAAACCTGAGTTGTAATAGAGAAGTAATTTCTTAAAAATTATTTCAGGAAATGGAAGATAAAGTGACCAGTCCAGAGAAAGCTGAAGAAGCAAAACTAAAAGCAAGGTATCCTCACCTGGGACAGAAGCCTGGAGGTTCCGATTTTTTAAGGAAACGATTGCAGAAAGGGGTAAGTTGCTCTGTATGACCCAGTGTGCCAGCAGAGAGAGTGAGACAAAGGTCTGCATGGTTAGTTCTCTGCTTACTCTGTGTGTGTGGGGGGGGATCTTTAATATTTACATTTTATACCATAAGTATGGACAGAATCTGGGATTCTAATGTCTTAAGTTAGAAATTATTTCAGGCATGAGTATTTCAGGCATGTACCGTAGGGCAGACAGTGTCACAGAACCCATTTACTACCATCTAGGATTAATATGTTAATATTAAAGTTTTATCTGTGTAAGAAAGCAAATGTAGATATAACAAAACGTCCCTGTGTTTCACTTATATCCCCCTTCCTCCTCTCCAAAGCAGCTGCTATCAGTGTTTGGCCTGCTACCCATAGTTTTAAACTTTTGCCTATTTTAAAGGTGATTACAACATTCAAAGGCTGAAAATATTTTTTATTTGGATGAAATAATCGCATCTAAAAGTTCACCTTATCTCCTTTAGCTAATGTGTTTCACAAATTCAATACAGCATATACTTTTAGTAGTATAAACTACTGAAAACACTTACTTCAAAATTGCCTTTTGGTCAGGTAGAAACCATTATTTCTCAATGAAACGTAAAGACGCTCCTTTTCTAACCTTTCTGTTATTCTGTTAAAAGAAATGGGGGGGGGGAAATGAGAGGGTTCCTTCACCAGCTTAAGCACATTGGAGTTACCAGACAGAGATCAAAGACGAAATATTATATTTGGAAGAATGAGACACCAAATCAGGTTTCTCCTTAAATAAATACCTAAATATGCAAGCATCTGCTCCTAACATACAAAGAATGTGCCTGTCATATGTGTATGTGTGTATGTATGTGTATGTGTGCACGCAGTAGTCACATGTGGATTGTTTTCTCAAATTAAGTTCCAGATAATAAACAGTCAAAAGACGGAAATAAGAACATTCACAACTTTAAAATATTAAGTTAAGGAAATATACCGAATATATAAAAATGTAAAACCCCTGTACCATGAAATATCCAGGGAGCAAATTATTCCTAAAAAACAAGGAACTTTTAAATTAAAAAAAAAAAAACAAACTCCCAGATAAAGGATTTTAATACAGGAACTGTAATCAATTTTAGTGTAATCAGTGTGCTGCCGAAGCAAGCACAGGAACTGTAATCAGTAAACACGGAGAAAGAAAGAAATAAGAAAACTGTTTATCCTTGATAGAAATCTGTGAAATATAAATTATAGTATACAAACAACTAAATTAGGAAAATGTTTAAATAGTATCTTGTGGTAAGGTTGAAATTGAGTGAAATTAATATGCTCTTTATTTTGTGTAAACTTTCCAAATCATTAGTCTCATTTTGGAAAGTGGTATCGATCAAGATTTATAAAAATGTTCACATTCCTTGAATGAATAATCTTATGGATTAATCTAAGGGTATAATTTGATATATCTTGAAGTATGAAGCTTTTTCCTTGTAGCTACAACTTAATTAGAAGTCTTTTCACTATTCAACAGCAGAGAAATGGTTAAATAAGTTGTAACAAATTCACAAAGTAGAATACTGTGTGGTTATTTAAAACCATGATGGTAAAGATCACAACATAGGGATAAGTGGAAAAAGCAGAGTGAGAACTGTTTGCCTGGAGTCTCACTGTGTGGAAGGTGAACAACCAAGTCCAGTTAGAAACTCTCCCACCGGGCATGTTTCAGTTGTGAGCTACATTGGGTGTGGTCCTCCTGACTCGTGAATTGCCGTTTAGATTTGACTGTTACCATTAGTGTTGGGGAGACTTTTCCGTCTCCAGCATGACTGTGGCAGACAGGCTTCCTTCCAGAGCCGGGGCTGCTGTCCTTGGCGTTTTCCTCCAGCTCCAACTCTGTGTGACTTTGTGTCTTCACATCAGTTTACATTGTTGTGTCTTAGGGTTGATGTTCTAGGTGTAAATCGTTGAAAATGAAAAAGAGGACAGGACATTTGAATCAAATAATTACATAAAATTTGAGAAGTAAGCTCACGAATGATGCTGTGTTGTGCCAGAATGTCACTGAATGCTTTTTTTAATACGTGAATGCCAGGGAAATGAACTTTGGTGTTTTGTTTTGTTTTGTTTTTAAAGTCTGAGTCAATAGGGATCTGGGTTTTGCTTTTCCTCTGTTACAGTAATAAGCAAGCTTGGTAAATTAACATCTTTCAGTAATGTCTTCATCATGTAGAGGACTGAATAAGCTTGTTTTAGGTCCCTTCGTGTTATCGTACTCGTTGATGGTGTCGTGGGGTTAATGTATATAATATTGTTAGGGCTTCCTACACCAGTGACCTTGGAGATTGTTAGAGTCGGAGTGATGTACAGAAGCAGCCTGGCTGAGTTTTTGTATATTCATGGAGTTTGTGAAGTCCCACGAAAAAAATTCACAAAATCTAGATGATGAATGGTCACCCTTAGACTGTGCCCATGGACCCTGATATGAAAAAATAGGTAGTTTACCTCCACTTAAAGCATAACTTCTTTTTTTTTAAGCAGTTATATTTTAACTGCCTAGGTTTTTGGTTTTTGGTTTTGTTTTTTTCCAGTGCTGGGGATCTAACTCAGTGCCTTGTGCTTGCAAGGCAAGCACTCTAACCAGTGAGCTAAATCCCCAGCCCTGTTTTTGTTTTTGTTTTTGTTTTTGTTTTTTTAACAAGAAAGCACAACTTCTTTCTCTAACATCTTTATCCTGTCAGTTGTTGCTGATCTCTCTGTAAGGATTCACTGTCCTTTCTAGTAACTGGCTCCTTTTTTTAGGTTAGTACTAGTTGTCAATCACTGGTTTTAGTTTTATTTTTATCTCTAGCCACACTCAATAAATTTAATATCTTTCCTCCAAGCAGAATGGCCTAATCTGCAGTTAAGTGAGATTCTCTTCTGATGAACTGCTTACTATAAAATAGTTGTCTTTGGAAACCAATTTCGTGCAAGTGCAAGGCCCTGAGTTTGATCCTCAGCACCGCCCCTCCAAAAAAAGAAAGAAACCAAGTTCGTTATATTGGGAGATACCTGCCTAAAATTGCACAGTTTGTTATATTTCTCCCTTTGGACTTGGGACTTTGGTGAGAAGCTACCAGGTCATTTTTCTCTCCAGAGACTGCTGAATGCAGAAGCAGCCCTTTAACATAGCACATCAGAGTTCTGAGGGTTTTTCTACGTTCATTTAAAAATGCCAAGCAGAAACAAAGCGGAGCGAGCCTGGACAGGCCCATACAGTGACTCATGGAATGCGCCTTTTGACTTTAGATGCTTTGGCTGTAGGCCAGATCTGGCTTATCAGAAAATAGTCACGAGAAGAAGCAGCCAGTCAGGCCACCCTGAACCATCTGACAGTCTTCCCCAGGCTGCGAGTTCCAGCCTCTGTTGTTGACTGTCACCCAAGGAGGCAGCCCTGCAGAGAGACCCCTGGCTGTCATCTCCTTCCGGTGCTTTGTGCTGAGCCAGGGCAGGTTGCAGTTCCCTCCATGGAGCACCTCAGCACCTTGTATTCTTTTTTTTTTTTTTTCAATTGTAACTCACTTTTTATTGTGTAATTGACAAAATCATATATTTAAGGCATACAACATCATGTTTTGAGACACACATTGTTAAGTGATTACTACAGTCAAGCTAATTAACATATCTATCACCTCACATATGTACTTACAGAAATTCTTAGTTTCTTCTACTTAGAGACATTTTATAATAACACAAGTTTAAAAAACTATTTAAAAAAAGAAAAAGTGTTCATTATCTCACTGCCAGAGGCAGATTAAAACAAGTGAGCACCATTCTAGATAATTTTTTGATAGCTCTATGCGTTAATACACTTCTTAAAAAATTGGTGATGCCATAGGTACCGTTTTGTGACCTGCTGTTTCACTTCACAGAGTGTAGTGGACACCTTTTCACCTCAGTAAATTCATGTCAACACTGCGCCCTCTTAACTCTATACTTAACAACTCTCATTTTCCGTCCTTGTTACCCTTCCTTGCTCCCCCTCTTCTTTCCTTCCATTTGTCTAATCCTAGTCTCCCTTCTATTTTCATGGCATCTTTTGTAGATTCCACATATTAGAGAAAACATATGTTTTTACTTTGATTTTCATTTGAACTACCTTGCTTTGAATAAATATGATTTAAATTCTTGCAGGAAAGCTCATCCTGGCTGACAGTACCAACAACTAAAATAATTGGGGGTGAATGGTACATCCTTAATGCAAACTGGTGAATTACATGTTTTTATTTTCAAAATCATATCAGCAAGACTTTCTACCCTGGTGGTTCTTTTAGTAGAAAGATTGACTTTTTACTGAGTATGTGATTTTTTTATTCCTACATAACTCAATGTCCATCTTGGGGGTTCTGTATTAGAATCTAAAAAGGGGCTCTACCTTGACTCCCGGTTTTTGACTTATGTTGAGACTCAGTACAGAGGCTTGGCTGGTTTAGCTAATTATGTTCTCGTTCAAATTTGTTTAGGCCAACTCATTTGATACTGGCTATGTAGGGTCACATCTACATCTAAAATCAGTCTAATGTATACAACACTTTCAAACTAATCTGAGTTTTTGTTTGTTTGTTTTTTAGCAAAAATATTTTGATTCTGGGGATTACAACATGGCTAAGGCAAAGATGAAGAACAAGCAGCTTCCTACTGCGACCCCGGATAAGACCGAGGTCACTGGTGACCACATTCCTACTCCACAGGACCTTCCTCAACGGAAACCATCCCTTGTCACGAGCAAGCTGGCTGGCTGATTAAAAGAGCTGAACTGCATGAATCTTATAATTCCCTTTATTCCTCCTTAATCTTACTTACCCACTTTTTATTTCCTTTCATTCACTGAGTCATCTGAGACTGACAGTTTTGCAGGTAGGGGTAGCGAGTGCTGCCAGTGTAAGGGCACAGACGTGTGTAGCGGTTCTGACTAGTTACCAGCACACTCACGAGAAGGACATGTTGAGCAGCACACGTTCTACTTGAAATCAACTGTATATATTACCTGAGCCCAGTGTAGAGCTGGTTCCACAAGTAACAAGCAAGTTCTATAAGCTCATTCTGGCTTTCCTTCCTTCACCTTAGTGATAGCTTTGTATTTGCTCCTATTTAACACGACCTCTGTTGTATGATTTCTTCTCTATCTTCCTTTTGGATTTTGTAAAACAGAAGTTTAAGACCACAAGTTCGAAGAAAGGTCACATAATCAAACACAAAGAGATGGGAACTCTGAGATTTGGGTGAACTTGAATGGCCTTAAACCTGTTTCAGCTTTAACAACAGCATTTTACTTGGGCAATATTTGCCCTTCCGGTGTAACTTCTGTGACTTCAGTGCTGACAACTGCCCCTGAAGCCGTGTTCTTACTCAGTTCTGTAGCGTTAGAACATTCTCTTTGTAAGATGCGAATGAAGTATGCATGTGCATTGACTGTGGAATTCACTTTCGTGCCATTTTTGTAAATACAATAGTTTTGCACAACCTTCCACAAATGTCTGCATTAATTTCACATATTAGAAAGTACATAACGTGCCAACCTGAAGCACAAAAGTTCCTACACAAAACTTGTCGTTGCAGCTTTTGTGTAATAAGAGCAGTTTACAGTCTTGGGCTTCTGGAATACCAAACAAAAGTCTTTATGTATTCTGCTGTAGAATTAAACGTCTTCATTTGTTCCTCACATCCATGACATTCAGTGGCCTTGTGCAGATACAGTATGTTGCTTAGGCATATCTTTGTCCTATGCAGAACATTTTCCTTTTGACTTTTATGAAAGTTGCAATTCATATGATTTATATAAACTTTTTTTTTTTTTTTTTTTTTGGTGCTGGGGATCGAACTCAGGGCCTTGAGCTTGCTAGGCAAGCACTCTAACCACTGAGCTAAATCACCAGCCCTTATATAAACTTTTTAAATGTAGACACTTTTTACTTCCTTACCACCTTTGGGGACATAGAGTAAAAGGCCGTCATACCCTGCCTTCTACCCCACCCCACCCCAGCTTTTTTCTTTCTTCTCTGCTGCTTTGACTCACAGTATTGAGCTATTGGGTGTATATGAAAGCACCAGTGTCTGTATCCTTACTCTCTCAACTTGCTGTGCTAAATGCTTTGTTTTAATGCACAATATTGGTGTTTTCCTTCTGATTTTTCATTTGTTAATTGATCACTCAGTCCTGTATTATTATTAATATTTGACAATATTTGTTTAAATAAAAAGAACTTTATAACGAAACAAATAGTTGAGAAGACTAGCTTAGGAGTCTTCATCAGGAGGAACTGAATTCTGGTAATTGATTTTAAGTACAGTACTTAGGATGAGCTAAAAGAATTGTGACACTTTGAGTGATTCACGTTATAGGTAAAACTTCTAGGAGCCAGGAATGGTGGCTCATGCCTGTAATCCCAGCACTCAGGAGGCTGAAGCAGGAGATCACCCTGAGTTTGAAGCCAACTTGGGCTATGTAGTGAGTTCAAGGCCAGCCTGAACTACATAACGAGATCTTGTCTCACAAAACAAAACAAAAACTTCTGTTAAAAGTATTTAGGTGTAGGGGCTGGGGATCTAGCTCAGTGGTTAGAGTGAGTGCCTTGTAAGCACAAGGCCCTGAGTTCAATCCCCGGCACCGAAAAAAGAAAAAAAAAGTATTTAAGTGTTAGTGTCTATAGGTGACACTTTAATAAATAAGAATTTAGTTTTAATTTTGGTTTATCTGATTAGAACCTTAAGACATTATTGGGACACATTTAGGGCTCCTCTTTGAAGCTGTAATGCTGTGGCATGATGGCAGTCAGTAGCCAGAGATGATACCATTTTCCTGTTCATCTTTGACTTGCACAAGGCTTCCCCTCTCCACTTTTAGATCCAGGCATCCTGTCTAGGTCTCGGCCCCTTTGTATAACCGCTTTCCTGTGGTCCCAGATCATGCTGGCTGGTGGCACCCAGGACTGAGCACCTGCACTCACGGGCTGATCGCTGCCCACTCCAGAAGCGGAAAGGCAACAAAGTCAGCACTGGGCTCCTTTCTAATTCTAAGGATTGATGATAAACACATGTGTTTGTAATAATAAGTAGGTTAGTCCTCAATACGTATACCTCTATGATTACGAATTTTCAAATACCCCAAAGTCAGATTTAGTGTGTCTAGTTTTTGATTTTTACACAAACATTTGCAAGCTAGTCAGCCTTAAATCCAAACATCAGACAAGATGGGCAGAGAGACCATGTTGTTCCGGACCACCATAGGACTCGTGCAGTTTGTGACAAGTGGAGTGGCATCTGCCTGGGTTTTACTTTGTAGAATACAATGCTAGTATTTAACCTACCTCAAAACGTGTTGAGGACCTGTAAAATACTGAGTAAGTGCCCAAAAATAAAATATTGTCGACTGTCTTTTTATTAAAGGTAAATTTCCTCATTGAACCAGCCTGCCTTCTGTAGTCACAGTGCTTAAAATCTCAGGATTTTCCATTGGGAAAGCCCTGTCAGTGAGGATTTGTAGGTATAATCGCTTAGCCTCCATTACTGGTGCTTGGGATAGAAAGGTTTAAAATTTTTCTATTTTTTGTTCTGCCTCAAAGCTCAGTTTATTGAAGACATTTTTGCAAGCTCTTTGATCACTGCTTGAATGAAGATTTTGATGAGATTAGCTTAATTGTCCATTTCTATTATTTCAAAGTAATGTTTTGAGAAATGGCTAATTTTAATTATCATCCTGTTTACCATAAGTTAATGTTAGTGTAAACTGAAGTCGGAGATAAATACATCATGAAAACTGACTTTCAAAGTATGAAAGAAATTAACTGTCTCATGTCCAGTGGCTCCAACTTTGGACAGTTTTGAGAGGGGTTTCATTCTTGACAGCTACATCTAGCTAAAACAACTGCAGTTGGCAGGTTGGAATAGGATTGTTTCGATGAATTTGAAAGAGCATGTTGTGGTCTACAAGTTGTTCAATAATTTATGCTGCTGACCTAAAAAATACGTCTTAGCCATTGATCAAGGCAGGCCCACAAAGGCCTCTACTTGTTAGTATGTCTACAGTTAGAATTAGTTGTCCTTTTTACTTGATATAACAAAAGTATACCTCTAAATATTTACTGATGCTTTTTACTAAATCAGACTTGTACTCTTACTTGCTCCAAATATAGTGTTGTTTTATCAAAGCTGAGATGTAGTCTCTCCTCACACTGTGCTCCAAATTTGGTGTTTGGTGATCAGGAGCAGGTTGCCCATGGCAAGAGCATTTTGGGCGGTTACCAAAGCATGTCCCCCGCATTCAGACCTCTCCACTTTTCATGTCCATTCTTTGTTGTCCCCCTCATCCTGGCGTGCTCTTGAAGCCCACCATTAGCACTTGCTAAATGGTGTCTGGGGCTGATGAATCACCTGTCCTTGACACCCTTTCCAAGGAATCACAATTTAGGATATTGTTGATTCTCTAAACCACCCCCTGCTGTGGGGAATCACCAACGTTAGCCGCTGTCCCAATACGAAGCGTGCACTGCCAGCCTCCATGTCCCTTGTCCCCTGTCCCCCACCTCATAGAGTTGGATCAGAGGAATTTGTGATTGCTACTCTGTGGATAAAAACACCAGTTTTGAACACTTGTACTAGTTTCAGCCTTCAAAGTAGGTAGGCCTGTAGGTTTTATTCTGCAAATCACTTGTCCTGGTAGCCATGAATGTATGTTTGTATTACTTACAGATTACATAGCTGTTGAGAGGAACATCTTACTCTGTTAGTATTATGCCCTCAAATCTGTGACCGCATCTCTAGCACTTGTTATGCAATAGGACATTTTGCCTGTATCCAGAGGGCTAAGAGTAAATTCCTTTTTCGATAAATGTGTGTAGAGTTGGCAGTTGATACTGAAAATTGTCATCTAGCCCTTCCAAGATTATACTTGTGAAATATCCAAAAATAAATTGATCTACCTAATTTCTATTGATTTCAGATGCAGTGTCGTCTTATTTAATGTTAATATTGTTTTCCGAAGTTCAGTTGCCACTACATGCAGAAAGAATTTGACTATTGTGTCAGATTTTTAGTTTTAAAGTATGTGTTAATGAACTGACAACCTTTTTTATTTGTAAAGGCTTTGGCATCAGGTGAGGTGAAACGTTTGCCGCTTGCGAGCCCCACTCATCCCATATGTAAAAACACCCCAGTGCAACAGTACTGGGTACAGAAAGGTGTTGTGATGAACAGCTCACCTCCCCTTTGAGAAATGAACCGCCTGCGTATAACTAAATGCAAGGTAGGGAAGATCGCGTTCCCCAAAAGAGGTAGTAATGAAGTGCAAGAGCCTGGAGGAGGGAGTTCTGCCACTTAGTGTAAGTAGGTTGAGCAGAGTGGGAGGCAGAGTGAGAGCTGAGTTGCTACAGGGCAGATGGGAGGGACGGGAAGAAGAGCTTTCTGTGGGGGGAGTGTTGTTTTCAAAAAGGCAACTTCCAAAATTTCCTTCAGCCATTTCCTCCTGCAGTCCTCACCTCTGGGGAGCAGAACCACCAGCTGTTATTTTTTCCTAATGTCACTTTCTACTCCTGCTCTGCCCACCAACTTCCATTGTTCTCGTGGCAGCCACAGTGACATCTTCAAATGTAAATTGCATCCAGCAACCCCCACCCCTGTGCTTCCTCTTTCTCCCTCACACCATTGGCTCTCAGAGACCTGCTACTGATGGGGAGACACCTGACTCGAATATGCCTGTGTGGCCAACTGTGACTCCTCAGAAGGGCGTGGCGTTAGCCCTGCCAAGCTCCTGTTCTAGTCTGTTTACATGCAAACTGAAGAACCGTGTGCCTCGCATTTTGTTACTCATGGGGCTATCCTGTTACAGTGTCGCCAGCAATTGCAGTTTTTGCATATTCCCAGTGGAGGTCTGTTCATGTGTATGTGTGTGTGTCCAGCCAGAGGACAAAGTCCCTCCTGAGCCTAGTGTGGCCAAGCCTGTGTGGTGTGGCACTGGAGGAAGCCTGTAGATGTGGAAGTGGTGTCACACTGATTGTTTCAGTAGACAAGGGACATCCAAGCATGAGGCAGAGAAACAAAGGAGGAATAGCTAGGGGCTCAAGATAAATTCACAGTGAGGGCACGATTCTTTTGGGAGACATATGAAATACGATACTTTACCTGAAATGACTTAACAGAGAAGTTTTCCTTGGGCTTGCTTTTGGACATCTCAGCCCATGGTCAGCAGCCCCACTGCTTTCAGCCCTGTGGGGTGGCATGGCAGGAGCTTGGGGCCTGTGGGCTTCAAGGGCAGCCAGCAAATAAAACCTCCCCTAAGCTGTACCACTTACACTTTCCACCACCTCCTGATAGCCATGCCCAGCTGGGGACCAAACAAAGATCCATCCTGATCTGAGGTGCAGTACTTACAGGCAGAACAGGATGAAAGAAAAACCCAAGACTCAGAAGAGGCAGAGGCAGGAGCTAGGGTGGAGACCAGCCTGGGTGTGTCTCAGAGTCAGCAGGCCAGTGGCCAGTCAGGCAGGGACAGGCCCCATACAGGACAGGGCCTGCCCAACAACTTCAGTCCCATCCTCAGCTGAAGGGTGTGGAGAGGTCATTTTCCAGGAGAGTTTGCAAGGAAAAGGGTGGAGGTCTGAGAAGTGCATTAGTCACCTTTCTGGTGCTGGGACAAAATATCTCACATACATAACTGAGGTTTATTTGGGCTCATGGCTTCAGAGGGTTCAGTCCAGCATCAACTGGCTCCAGGGCAGAAGCATCATGGTAGAAAGGTATGGTGGAGTTTGGCAGCCAGGAGGCAGAAAAGAAAAGAGCCAGAGCGAGAGACGAAGGAATCAGGGACAGGTACACCCTTCAAACGTAAGGTGTGACCCCCCCCCCAGCACTCCCCTCTGCCAGCACATGTGCCTGGGAACTGTCGTCTATTGACAAGGTTAGGATTGTATGGTACACGCACCTTCTGAAGCCCCACCTGGCCACCCGAGTCTTTGGGGGACACCATGATCCAAACCAGAATGAGAAATGTGTGAAGAGAAAGGTCTTCGCAACCCACCACAAGTATGTACACTAGCAAAGACAGAGAAAGAACCTTAAAATTTTAAAGTGGGTTTGAGAGATCTAGCACTTAGCCCTTTGCCTGGCCATAGTAAGTGCCCAAAAATATTTTCTGAAAGAAACTGCACCCTGGAGACTAGGCATTTGCATTCACACTTGCTACACCCCACCTGGAAAGCTGAGGAGGGAGGAGTGCAAGTTTGAGCCTAGCCTTGGCAATTTAGTGACCATGTCTCAAAAAAAAAAAAAAATTGGCTGGGCATGTGGCATAGCACGGAAGCCTTGAGTTCAGTCCCCAGTACCAGTGAGGAGGGGGGAAGTCGGGCTGTGCCTCCACAAATATCCCACATGAATTATTTGACATTCTTCTGCATGCACGCATGCATTCAGTGACATATTTAGATATATGATGGGCTTGTGGATGGTTCTTTCACACATGGGGTTACAGTTTAACTCCTCACTGCTTTATTTTCAGCCCCTTCCATTGGTCCCATGCCCTTCAGCATGCTCCCATTGCTGTGTTTGGTGTATGATTTGTGAACTCTGAGGTGCTACAGGCCCATTCTGTGTTTCTTCACCAGTTCCAGAATCACCCACTTCTCTGAGGGGCTCTTGGCTCCATTTGCTGGAGTATGACATGAAAAAAACCAAGACTTGGAGCCAGGCATGGTGGCATATGCCTGTAATCTCAGCACTCGGAAGGCTGAGGCAGGTGGTTCCCTGAGAGGTTGAGGCCAGGCTGGGCTACATAGTTCAAGGCCAGCCTGGACTGCATAGTGAGACCCTGTCTCAAACAAACAAAACAAGGAAGACTCAGGCCTTGTTGCGACCTGGGGTCTTTGACTTCTAGACACTCTCAGCTACAGAACAAGGGATACATTTGTATGCCAACCTGTGTATTATGCATGTGTATTTGTGTTTTATGTGCAGCCACCTGCATCTGTAGCAAGCCAAACGCAAGCTCATGATAATGGCCACATGGCTGACCCCACCTCTTCCACTGACCCTGTAAACTCTCAACCCCCGCCGAGAACCCCAGGCTGTCTTTCATCATGAGCAAAAACAGGACAACGTGGCACGCACCGGTTGAGGATACAGAGGAGATGGATGAGAAGGCAGAAGGGAAACGGCCGGCTCTACAGTCCAAGAGATCAGTGTGCGCTCAGCCCGCGGCTCCCTCTGTGTACATTCCACCCAGCCTGCCAGAGTCTGGCGTGCTGCGGGACCCAAGCAAGGCTGAGTCAGGAACCAAGTGGCTTCGCAAACAGTGTTTTGATGAGGAACAAAAAGAACTTAGGGGTGGAAAGGATAGTTAACTGGAAAGATTAGGGCTGTAGGAGCATGTTGACCCCTGGGCTTCCTACCTGGCTGGGAGGAGGCTGACTTCTCACTCCATGGGCTGCATAGAGTGACTTCTTGCAAAGGAGTATATTATAGAAGCCGGCTGTAGCACATGCCTGTAGTCCCAGCATTTGGGAGGCTGAGGCAGGAGGATCTCCTCAAGTTTGAGGCCAGCCTGGGCTCTACCATACATTCAAGGCCAGCCTGAACAGCATGGCAAGAGCTTGTCTCAAAAAAACACAGACTAAAGTATGGAAATGGGGAATGCATTAGTTTGCCAAGGCTGCCATAACCAAGTACCACAGACCAGGTGTTTAAAGAGTGGAAATTAAGTCCCCACAGTTGTGGAAGCTGGGGCCTGACATCCAGGTGTCAGTGGAGTGGCTTAGGAGGCCTCTCTGCTCATCCTACCTGTGGTCAGTTTCTTTCCTGTCTCCCTGTCCCTGTCTGCACTCATCTCTTGTTGTAAGGACACCACTCATAGTAACCGAAGGCCCAGCTGACCATTTAGTTTAATGACCCATCTCTGCTCCCTGCGGCCCTAGGAGTGAGGACTTTAATGCATGAACCTGGGACAGGACGCAATGTAGCCTACAGAGGAAAAGAGCGACTCTACAGTGCGGATGCCTGCTAAGCACACCTCGGGCCAGCGATCAGGGTCAACAAGTAACAAGTCACGCTGGTTGCATGGTCAGTGATACCGGGTCCCGATGTCCCACAAATGGCACTCAAGACAAGTTCCCACAACACCCTGCAACACACCTGACCTGTGTGTCTCAGGACAGGATGTGGCCCAGGAGGAGGACCACAGCCGAGACGAAGGAGACCTGAAGAAAGGAGGAACCACTCTTGGCTGGCAAGAAAACCATACTAAGGTGAGGTGTTAGTAACGGGACCTGGTTGCAGAGTATGTGGGAACTCGATTATCTGCAATTTTTCTGTAAATCTAAAATTGTTCTAAAATAAAAAGTTCACGTATTTATTTTTTAAAGGCTCACATGCACTAGGTGGCCTGCCCGGGGTGAGAACTGAGGCTGGGGGGGTCATTGAGCCCTGTCTTTTTCGACATCTGTGGGTATTGGCCACACAGATGAGACTGAATCAGTCATCCAGGAGGACTGAGGCAACAGAAGGCAAGTGACTGCTATGAATTCAGGCAGCAAATATTTCAAGACCCAGAATCATCAGGTGGTTGAAGGATCGGATGGCACAGAGCTGGGCGTGCAGACCAGAAGCATAAACTAGCAGGCATCAGGAGATTGGCTGGAGGCCTGGAGACTTAAGACCAGAGAGCAGGCAGAGAGTTAGGATACACAGGATTAGAATTTAAAATTAGAATAACAGGTACTAGGAATAAGAACAACAGTAATGATAGCAGTTTACATTTACAGCACAGTTTATTTATGAAAGGTTCACATATGTTACCTATTTTGCTACTGAGTTAAGTATTGTACCTTTTGAGTTAAATGCCGTCTGTTTTCCTGCTCCTTCCCCAGGACTGGTTTTTGGGGGTTTTTTTGTTTTGTGGCAGTACTGGGTGACTGGGGATTGAACCCGGGGCCTTCACACTAAGCTACACCCCCACCCCTTTTTCACTTTTTAAATTTTGAGATGGGGTCTTGCTAAGTTTCTTAAATTGCCAAGGCTGAGCTTGAACCCTCCTGCTTTTACTGTGCTGGGGTCTTGTCCAGGTTCCTGCTGTCCTAAGCAAAGAACTGAGCAGGACCAACCATTCTGTGGAAAAGACAAGATCCACTCCCCAGGGCAGGCTAGCCCAGGAAAAGCACTCAGGGCTTCAGGGGACTCGGGCTTTCCCCCCATGTTTAGACCCAGGCATCCTGGTCCTGGGCTAATGTTTAATGCAGAACGTGGCTCTGTTTCCAGAAAGCAACTCCAAGGTGGCCTCTCTTTTCCCTGGTCGTTTCCTTGGTTACCTGAGGCCTCAGATCAGCCCAGAAAGTGGCTCCAAGACAGGTGAACCTCTCTTCTTCCTCCAACTTTCTCCTAGCTCCCTCCTGCTTCACTGCCTCATCCTCCCAGAGAGCTGGAATCACAGCTCGCGCTGCCACACCCAGCCCAAATGTCTTTCTCTGTTCTTCTTTCCTTTTTTTAATTTTAAATTGACATATAACACTTACATCTACATATAGGGTACAGCATGATATTACAATATGCTCTGTAATGTGTTATGATCAAATTGGGGTGATCAGCGTTTCCGGCTCCTTAACATTTATCCTTTCTTTGTGTTTGGAGTCTTAGAACTCCTCTCTTCTACTTCCTGATAGAATAAATTACTGCAAACTCTGGTCAGGCTGGAACCATACTCTATTCTTGAGTAGTTTTTCTGCATCGGAGCTTAGTTCCCTCGTTTGTTTGCAGGGTTTCATCTCTCCTGTCTATTCCTTGGTCATAAATGATGTCTCACCCACATCTCCATTTGGATTTTCCACTGAACTATTTAGACTTCTTCCTTAGCCACCCAAACTCACCACTGCCCAGTGCTCGGTCCTCTGAAGCAGGAAACGTTGGGATGTGTAAGTGACAGTCACCAGAAATCCAGCGACCTCAGCCCATCTTACAGACTCACCAACGCTAGCTCATGAGGCTGCACAGTGGGGACTGCCCTTCCCCTATACCTGTCACCCCGGCCAACAGCTGCCCCAGGCCAGGGACCATATTTCACTCTATCTTTACTATGGTGAGTGCTAGCATATAACTGGCCCTAAACTGAAAAAGAACTTCAACATGAACACAGCAATGAACTGCTGTCCTCGCTCTGCCAGATCTCTCCAGTGTACACAGATATGGGTTGAATTTTGTCCCAAAAGACGTTAAAGTCCCAACCCCAGGACCTAGAAATGTGGCCTTATTTGGAAATACAAATTCTCTTTGCCGATGATCGGGCTCATCAGGGCGGCCCTTCACCCAGTAAGACAGTGTCCTCAGAGACAGAGACTTCACACACCAGGGAGAGCGCATGTGAAAATCTAGGGAAATGGAGAGAGGTCCAGAGAGTGAGGTGCATGGTGAAGAGCGCTGGCCAACCAGAGGCCAGAACGGGGCAGGGCACGGGCTGCCCTCACAGCCCTCAGCGGCCTCTGACAGCTTGCCCTGGACTCGTGGCTGCAGGAACCATGAGAGTACACTTCTGTGTCTAGTGCTTCACTGTGGCAGCTCGGGCAACATAATGCACTTATTTATCATCTTTACCTTCCAACTTTATCATTGTCTCCCTAACTAAAAAGTAAACTCTGTGAAGTTGCTTTTATTAGAGTTTTTTTGTTTTTTTTTATTTTTGAGATAGAGTCTTGCTAAGTCTCTAAATCACTCAGGATGGATTCTCCTGACTCAGCCTCCTAGAGTGCTAGGATTACAGGAATGAGCCACCACACCTGGCTGAGGTCAGGTATTTTCATCTGTTTTGTTTATGCATGAATTTCTGGACATGCAGAATCATGCCTGGCACATTGTAGTTTTCAACATTTGTGAGAAAAGTAATCTCCATGAATTTAGGGGGGTTCAATTTACAACTTTTCAATTTACAAAGGTATAAAAGAGATGCATAGTCAAGGAAGTTCAACTACGAGTTTTCTTCAGCACTGGGGACTGAATTCATGGTCTCAGCATGCCAGGAGGAGCCATCCCCGGCCCCAGAGCTCCATACTGTCTGTGTTCCTGCCCACCATCTGAAGGTGGACAGCTGGACTCCACAGCACACTGTGTGGTTTTTGGATA